>JARJDV010004123.1:0-52699 GCA_030264675.1 Anaulacaspis nigra
TCGAGAGCTCGTATCTCGAAAAACGCGTAAGTTGGGTCACTCGTATGTTGAGGTACCACTGTACTCAATGGCTGGCATGGTGGTCGTACATGGAAACTTCTTATCATTTTTGCGATCTCCTTAAAACATTTGTTTTACCATTATTGCTCAGTGTGTTGTAACTAGTACAGTTTACACTCCTCACTGACACAGAAAACACTTTACTTCTGCGCTAATATGACAGTCTTGAAAAAACGTCGTCTGTTAATACCGGACGTTGAAGTTAGCAAATGTTGATATTTTCGGCACCTTATTTCGGATATATAAGGATTTGCAAAGGTAGATGTTCTTAGTCAATCTGTTATTGTGTTCTGTGAAAGACGTGAAGAAGTATCTTTGTTTAGGACTTGCATACTTCGCCAACGATCCGCTAAATATAAAACAAAAGAACACAAGTTACTGGTCAAAGCATTTACCGACGAGTTTACCGGAAACGAAGCTTTTGGCGCCATTAGCAGAAACAAAGTAGTAAGATGTGTTTAAACGATCTAACTGAGAAAGACGATGTTAGCAGCAGTTGTCTGATAAATCTATACGTAAACGTGATAAAACTCAAAAAAAAGGTTAGGGTGTGCAAAATGTAATTATCCTACGATGTGCATGCGTTATCGAGATCAAAAAACTGGAACTTTATGACATTTTGCCATTAGCACGCAAAGAAATTTTTCTCAAGAATAACACAAATAATTAAATTTTTAATCATTATTTACGTGTGCAAAATAATAATTGTTGAAGATATAACTTCCTCAATTTTATAAAGCGACATCATATGCAAATAGAAAATTTTTAATTTTAGTTTTCTGACATGATGGATTTAAAACTAACTTGATTTAATATCATCACCGTTGCTTTCATCACAAATCGCAATCTGAAGTTATCATTATCAGCCACTATCATTCATCCATGCTTGAATAAAGGAAAGAAGGTCAGCACTTAATATATTAAGTTCTCAAAACACATCAATAAATTCGCCAGAAATGCCAGAAATTTTTGATATTTGTGAAGAGTATGGGCTTTGATTAGTAATTACCACCGTTCATTCACGCTAGTATCACCCCTAAACTGCGACTACGAATTAATATCTTAAAACACAAACATACGCTGACAAGATAAGTTAGACCGCCCGATTGACAATTAATAGAATTTTACTTATTTCAATTAAACAAATTTGCGACATGATAATTTAGGTATTTCAAACACGACATTTGTTCGGTGTGCAGAGAGAAAACTATATTCGTATGTAAAGTGAACTATTATTATTTCGAATTTCATATCCCCAAATTAACATAGATATATAGCTAATCAGATTTAAAATGGCGTCGTGCAGCCTTGAAGCTATTCCCTCTTGGAATGGGTAGGGCTAGTTGAGCACTTTATTTAAGAAGACTGACCCTGACGCAGGTCAGGGATGGCAATGTTTATGTGTAGGCTATGATTTTATATGTAGGTAAATATTATTAAAATACTCGTGACTTTAAACACCAAACTAACAGATAATGATGCTAGTTGAACAATGATGAGCGTCAAATTGAATAGGTATTTCGACACGTGCGTCTAAACATGACTCTCATAAACATGCATCCCACATATATCTGTGAAGAGTACGAGTTTTGGTATAGGTCAGTCTTTTAATAGAGGTTAGTCTCTATCAATATCAACTTCAATACCTCATCAATGCTGTAGGGCCAAGAAAATTTCAATTTTCAAAAATTTAATTAATAAAAGAATTATAAATTTGGCATAGGTGTTAACCGAAGACCAGATTTGTGGCGCCACACTTAAATTAAAAAACGAGTTCATTTTGGTAGAGGTGTTTAAATTTAATGTAAAATTAAGAAACATTCCATGGCAAACGTCCGACAATTATTTTTATCTGGTTGAGTAGGCATGGAGCACACACGCAGCTCTCGCTGCATGTATAATAATCATTGCTCGCATCATGATGCTGCTGGCTAGCGTGATGCAGACCGAAAATGCACAGTTACATAATTGAAAACGCGCACAATTGTTCTTGTCTCTAAACAACACTAAACACTGTCTCTGCGAGTGTGCGAGAATGTGAGTAAATCTTTACATTCTTGATGTGGGAAAACTTGGTGCAAGACGCCTGAAACAACTCGATTAAATAATAACTATAATCATGCGTACTATTAGTAAATTAAATCATGATTTCTTTAGAAAGCGCAAGTATTTCGTATTCCTGCGCTTTGAAGTAATTTTCCACGCGTAAAACCTAATAAAATATGGAACAAGTGGCATTGACAAAATTCTCGTTAAGTGACTTTTAATGAGAAGTTTTTTTTGTATAATTTAATAAATTATTTCAACACTTCATATGTGCTTAAAATAATTCAGGATTTGATTTTATTACAATAGAACTTATAAACTATTGAACTTAAAAGCGTAGCCCCATATTTTAAAAGAAAATGTTAAAGAGATCAAATTCATTTGAACTTTAACCACTTTCAAACTAATCGAAAACTATGTACTTATTTTAAATACCGTATAGGAGGCATTCGTTAATTTCATGCGGACTTCTTTAACGTATTTAAATTGAGATCGACTTACATATTTTCATGGATTGCATAGCATACCTAAGTGAGCAGTGAAAAGCACTTAGTAGTAAAGAATGTTCTGTTGGCCACAGTTTAATTTGAATCGGTTGGTAAATTTACTCTATCATCATCATTCCGACTGCAGTGTTGCAATTAAATTTAGCGTGAAGATTTAATTTTTATCATGCAATTCCTGACATTAAATAAGTTACTACCAAGAATTATTTATGAATGTGTCTTTCACAGACTAGAAATTTCTGTCTAGCACTGACAGACATCCTCTAATATAAATAAGTATTTTTTCACAATCGTCAGATTAGTTGAATAATTAATTAAGCACTAATTGGAAAAATTTCTAAAAATCTATACATACTTAAATACATTTTTGGAGATTTCAGAAAATCGTATGATTTAAGTAATGTAACAAAAGCAACTCTTTGAATGTTAAGACCTTGCTTCTTCTTATTATTACATTCAGATTTGAGTAAATTTTAATGCGCATATAAAAAAATCTGGGTTAGTAACTAAGTTTTAAAAGACAAAGAGTAATCGAAACTTGAAGAAAAAGTTATATAATTGATTCAGCACGATTGTTAGCGAATGTAAAACGAACTCCGGCTGATTCAGGGCCTTCCGTAAAGCAGATTCGTTTTCATTCAAACCGTTGCAATCTCTTACACAATAATCTGATAATTTGCAAAGTAATTTCTTTTGCCTATAACACGTTGCAGCATAAATACGTATTATTGAATTAAATCATCCAACGTAGAAGGAAGTTTTAAAGCCTTGAAACAAATATTGCATCGACCATTATCGACACTACATTATTAATTATTTAAATTCTCTAACAAGACGAATAATTTTCCTAATATTCCCAAAATATATTTAAAACAAGTTTGACAGAGGAATAAGATTTCTAACACTATATATCATAAAGACATTTTAAATCTCATCATTATCGACAGTTGAGTTTTAAAGAAAACATTAATTTTCCCAATGCAATACTTCTAATTATAAGTGTGCATAATGAGTGTGAATATAAACTTTGTTGATTCCCAATGCATTGTGTTGCTTAAATATCAAATTGTGATTATGCGTTAAGAAAGTGTTCATTATAATATCTCATTGATATTGCACTGTTTTTGGGCGTTTGGAATTTGTATTGCATAAGCTTGTATCGCAAACAAACACCACCTGATGCTTCATTCATTTCTACCAGATAGACTCGTGTTCAAATCATCCGAAGTCATTTGAACACAAAGAGACAAAGGCGGGAATTTGCCTTAGATGGCTGAAGTGCTTTAACGAGCCCGAACGCGATATGAAAATCTGAGGCGTTTAACAAGATATTTTCATTTCGATGCTGCTTCACTTTACGTTGCGCTTCTCAGTTACGATTTATTATTGATATAACAATGGCTTATTCTTTACGCAAAATATTGCTCAAACTTGGAGACAAGTTTTGTAAGCTAGTTGAGCATTTGTTATTTTAATAATATGTGATAATTGGCATAATATTCTAATTAGGTAACTGTTACGTAAGCTTACATAAAAATAAATTATTTTCATTTAGAAATTAAATAATATGCAATATTTTGGCGTTGCGCTTACTGAAATTACGTTGAAAGTCGTTCAGTAATTACTTTTTAGAAATGCGAAAACATAAAATTTGGCATTTAAGTAAATCTATTCAGAATTAAAATTTAATGCATTGTGTTTTGCACTTTGCTAATATTTCTTGTCCATTTGCGTATTCTCGTTCAATCCAGCTGATCTTAATACGTCAATAACACGATTGAGAGTTGCACTAATTTATTTAGTTTGCCATTTTTCTTCGTGTATCGAAATGTTACAAAACTCGATGTAATGACATTGAGTATTTGCTTTACTTGTAGCATTCATTTGCAATTGATTATGACATTAACTGACCACTGATACACTTTAAAATGAGTTGTAAAAAACGAGGATTACTTTGCATATATCCGACCATAACCAATGCACTTTAGCATTATAATAGCGTTAGCGTATTGACTTTTGAGACGTAATAAGAAAGATAAATATTTCATGCACAATGCAGTAAATTATAAGAAATCTCTTAATGCGCTCTAACGTGATTTATAAAAGTTCCTGAATTCTTTGTTCCAATTTAAGCGGTATTAATCAAATCGTTTTGTTCAATACGAGGCAGGATTATTATGCCTGCAAGCAACGAAACAATAACACATTAACGTAACGGCTATTGCAATCGTTGTTTGTATGTTTGTTTGCTGCAGTATCTGTTACTAAAAAGCAAAGCGTTTCGGTAACGCGGAGAATGTTCTTCGAATGGCGCGTCATCCTTAGCACAGCATCAAGTAAAAACACCTCCAAGAAGTACGCGCACGTTGAGTAAACCTTGAGGAACCATCTACCACCATGTATCGCACATGGCACTTTGTATAAATACGCAGAGAATGGGGAAGGACCATTCAGTATCAGTTGTGCATTCGCATCTTGTAAACTATTCGAGTTTAGTGTACCAAATCCTAATGGCATTCTTCAAAGTAAGCACAAATTTTAATATTGGGACCATCAAGTCTCAACCAATTTATTTAGTAATAAGTTAAGCAGTAATTTCACTAAAATTTAATTTACTCCGCTAGAAAATAAGTGTAGCTTAAAGAAATTGCCATTAACGGAAAGTAGAGTAAAATATATATCTAATAGGTACATGAAATCGTATAAATGTCAAGCGCATCAATTTACTCAACCGATCCGTAATGTCAATTAACCGTAACGTAAAAGAGCAACCGTACTAAGAGCGATGAGCAACCTATTGCCAAACGAAATAAATCGCCAATTGATATTTATTCGTCTCCCTTCAACAAACATATTCAAGTCTGATACATATCTTAACCGTCCTTAATTTATGCACATGCAAAGAGTACATTATGCAATAAACCGTAACATTTTTAGCGACTATTAGTTCTTGTCACTGCAAGTTCTTGAAGTTCGCTGAATAATCCGAGCGTTCATTCTGAAGAAGTATCTTCATAAATTAAATTGTAAAGTACATTTGAGTAAAAACTAAAGAGCATCGTTGGTTTTGCATTGAATTTTCTCATCAGTGAATTACGAAATTGACTTAGTTGATTGCGCATTTATTATAATCACGTAGACTTTTTACGCGCTCTAAAAACCGAGTTTACTAGTTTCCTACAGATGTTTTCTTATGCATAATTTCCTCGTGCATTGTTATTATCACGGCGATTATTTAATCATTCAGTGTGCTAGTTTACACGAAGAAGTCATTTTTTGTCAACGTAAACTTAATCGAATAAATAAATAATCCCTTCCTTTTGCATAAGTATCATTTTTTAACTTGTGGAATAAATAGAGGTAGTACAGAGTTAGAGTTGTAAATAATTGGGCTTGGTAGAGGATATCTTTGGCGCCATTACCGGAACTGAAACATAATCAGTCAAAACTCATAAGGACGATCAAGAGTCAAGAAATCAGGAAAAGAAGAAGATAAGTGGAACCAAGAAAAAAGACAAAGAACAGCTGGAAGATGTGGATTAAGTTGAAGGGTTAAGAATTGTTGTTGCACTACTTTTCATTTATTATATTTTCCAATAATGCCATATCCGGGAAAATAAAATTTCCAAGAGCATACAATCTAGAACACTAGAAATTCAATCAATCTTTTCCAACAGCTTGAAACAAATAATGCGCCTGATTTAATCTGAAATGAATTTTCTCGTGCGTGAGTTACGAAATTGACTTAGTTATTTGCGTATTTATTATAATGAGTTGTTCTTTTTTACCCGTTCTAAAAACCGGCAGCTGATTGAGTTCTCGTGTGAATAATTTAAAAAGCTGAGACGCAGGTAAATGATAAAACCAACTGTGTGCAATGAAGTCATCAATGAAGGCATTAATTACTTAAAACATTAGTTTTTTTATGAAGTCATAAATTACATGCAAATTGCACTTATGCGAAATGAGAAACGTCTGATGATTTCTTACTTTTTTGTGTTAATAACACAATATTTTAATTGAATATGCTCTGTGTAATTAGTTTTTCCTCAATTTTAATGCATTATCAATGGTACTAATTACATTTCACAATTTTCTTTTTTAAATTAATTAGAAAAGGTAATTGACTACTGCAATGCAAATAAATTACTTCTTCAATTGCTAATTATTTAACTCAATCATTCATCGGGATTTACTACGTTAAAACTAAACAAACATTATCTAATCGCGTATTTCACTTAAGTTTTCGTTGATATTTGGTTTGCATGCTGCGTACATGCTTGGTATTCGTAAATAGTTATTTATCAACTAGTAGTAGTTCTTAATGGGCAATCGTTTGTGTGAGCGTGAGTATTGCCCGGCGGTTTGGTATATCACGAACTCACTACTTTGAACTCTACGTGCGAAAAATCTTGAGCGTAAAGGTTTTCTGCGCAAATATAAGCTGCATTTTGAATCATTGTAATGCAACGTAATATCATGATTAATTAAACTAAAATAGCATGCAATGAGCAATTATCGTTTCTCATAATTAATTTTATGACTTTATTTTTTATTTTCTTCGCAATTAGCTAACAGTTTTGGCCCTTGCCATCGCCGCTTCTCAAGCTGGCATCGCACCAGTCGCATACCACGGCTATGGTGGTCATGGACTTCTTGGCCACGGTTATGCCGCCGCCCCAGTTGCTGTTGCCGCACCAGTAGCCTACGCTGGCCATGGTCATGCTCACCATGACGTTGACTACTATGTAAACGTTTTCATCTTATTTATAAGCATTTATTTTACTGATTGTTTAAACATAGGCGCATCCAAAATACTCATACAACTATGGAGTTGCTGATGGTTTGACAGGAGACCACAAAACGCAACACGAATCACGCGATGGTGATGTAGTCAAGGGTTCATATTCTGTAGCTGAACCTGATGGTACCGTGCGCACTGTGCATTACACCGCTGATGACCACAATGGTTTCAACGCAGTTGTGACCAAGAGTGGACATGCAGTTCATGCCGCGCCTGTGGCACATGCCGCCCCCGTTGTCCATGCCGCACCAGTAGTTCACGCCGCTCCAGTAGCTTATGCCGGTCATGGTTATGCTGGATATCATGGTGGTCCATACTATGGTCATCATGGTCATCATTATTAAGCGTTTTAGCTCATTACCACGTAAAAGCAAGAGCACACGATACGCTGATTGGTATTGATATTAATACGAGTTAATGCGTTGTTGTATGTTTTGTTTTAATGCCCGACCTTAATGCGAATGCCCATTGCAAATGCCCTTTTGATGTTGATGATATTTTGATGAGTATGTCCTCACGAGGATCTACGATTTTCAAGTACGCTTCTTGTAATTATTATTTATGAACAAACACACATAATAATTATACGTTTTATTTATAAATATGATATGATTATACCTTATCAATATGTACGTTTTGTAAGATATTTCTCGCATTTTTATGACAAAATGGCCAAGACATCGCAAAGACCAAGATTTTCATTTATACATAATATACATATTTTTGATTTATCTAATGCGATTTAATTAATGAATAATTCACCTCATCAACGTTAATTAATGATACCCAATTAATTTATTAAGATAATGATTATTAACGCACTAAACACCCATTAGCATAAACAGAGATCGCAATAAACGTCAGTTTCCGGCTGGAATTTATCAAATGCCTTACAATTGCATATCAAAGTAAGTAACTAATTATTGACGATTTTGCATTGCAAAGTGAAATTAATTTAATGCTCTTAACTATGAGTCATAATCTAATAACCCAATTAGAATTATCATAATTAATTCCCTCTTATTTAAAATGCGCAGCACATAAATAAGAAACGCAAATGCACAAGAATAAATAATTATTCGTTGGAAAATATTCTAGATTATGCGAAAATTAATTGTATTATGAAATAATTAATGCTTAAACTTGTTGACGCAAAAGTTATACAACTACATGCGACAATAATAGTAACTTACGCTTTCACAGAAAATCTAGAACTGAGCGCGGTGTTCAATTTTGCTTATTGTAAAATCAAAAGTTTTCTTAGCATTGATGCAGAGAGTTTTATGCAGCGCAAGCAATAACCTCCTTAAACCCATTGTAATTGAGTTACTGGGCCAACTGAATAAAGTGGCAGGCACACCTCCAACGCAAGGTTAATTAGTTCGTTAGTTCCTTTTCTTTTGGGCCTCAATTCACAAGTAAGCAGCGGATAATTCTGCATTCTATCTGTGTTTTTAGTTTCATTTTTAAATTGATTAAGCGTGTGAGATATTAAAAATAGACGCTCAATGGGTGTTAACATCAATTTAAGTTGGCATAAGTTGCTGAAATACATGTTTCATAATGTTTGCTAGCCGAGGGTCACTTCTTTCACAATTTGCAACAATTGTTTTTGTAATTAATTGCACTCGTACAACTCGTACATTCTCCCGTGAGCCTTAAATTGTTGAAACGTAATCATTTTAATTATTTACCTGCATTGTTTATTTTTCGGCCGGATTTGCATATGTCTACGTCAAACTCTCTCGAGCTCGTATAACGAAATGAGATAAAACACTCATAGCTGATATTATAATTTCAATGAGAAAACTTGACGTTTCTTATGCTGAGTAAAAATTTGCGGAGAGTACGTTATCATTTGCGTCACTTCTTGTGCGTCGTGTTGGCTTTGTTGGCAAAGAACGACGGCCGCCAGTGTTGGGAAATAAACCTTGAGGAGAATTGAAACAAAACCAAAATGTTGAAACGTTTCTTCTATGAGTCGCTTTGTATTCCAAGTACGTACAAATTTTTGTGCAAGAAGCATACATCCTCGTCCGTTTATATTTCGGAATGTGTAAAATGCGCACTGTACAAATACGATAACACATACCTCTTGCTTTTTTGCATTCTATTTCGTGGCGAAAATTGTTGAATTATACCAAATATTTGCATAAAATTTGGTAAATATTTTTTACGAGAATTTTAATATTTATCTTCTTTGCATATTTTTTTGCGAATTTATTCCTGTATTTCATCAAGTTACATTTGCAAGTCTTTCGTAAATAATTTACATTAAAATAAACGTTGTCAACACCTTTGAATTTCATTTCTTTTAAACAGTTTCTTATACACGTTGTTCATGCGGTTGTCGCTGGATTTTTTGTTATGTCATAATAAAGTAGTTTACTAGTGCACATTGTTACATTGCACAGATAATGATAAACAATGTACAAGTGTACATGCATGTGTGCACATGCAAGCGGTCGTATAATGCGGAGAAGTACACATCTTTTGCATATCAACAGGAAACAAACGAGTTGCACGCGTATCAGAAAAGAAATAGAACAATACATTACTTGACAGTTGTTAATGCACTAAATTTTGAAGAGCATCAATGCATAAAGAAATATTCTAAATAAGTAATTTTATAAAAATGTATTTTAATGTAATTTCCGAACTATTAATTTGTTATTAACATAATTCATACCACTAACATTCACTTCTAAACAAATAATATAGGTAAATTAATAATTTCTAGATTATGCCAACTACTTATAAGATAAATTATTGAATAGACGAGGTCTTAAAGTTTAATTTTCGAATAAGACACACCATGCAACCATAGGTCGCTAAAATTAAGTTAAATTTTCTAGATAAAAAGTTGCGTCTTATTGTGTGAGATATGCGGTAATAGAGAAATTCATAGCAAGTAATGAACAAGTAAGAACGCTAAGCATAATTAAAATACAATTTAGTAAATTATGCGAAAATTAATTTCATTATGAAATAATTAATACTTTAACTCTTGAGAAGAATAAATTTCGTATTTTCATTTTCAGACAAAAGTTACATAACTCCTTGCGACAATTAGGTATAATAATATAATTTGAATCCTACCGACTGCATGTGATAGACTTTCAGTCCATACATTTTGTTCACTACACAAATTTATTGCACACGCATTGTTAGACAGAAATTCAAAGAATCTTTTGTTCGCAGTTAACCACCTTATTGCGATTTAATACACGCTTAATATTACATTTCAAGGTAATAACAGTATGGTTTTAAGATCTAGCATCTAATGTCAAAATATTTGTACAAACAAGCATTTAGGTTTTATTCCACTGTAATAAATAACAAATCTAATTAATAAGGCATTAGTAATAGCCACACTTAATTAATACTGGATTACGAGTGTTGTGCGAAGAAGTCCAAGAAGCTACTAATTAGTAACCGTTGAAATGTTGATTGCTATCATGGTGACTACCTTTAAGTGGCTCTGTCTTATGCACTACAGCATTAAAACCATTATGTTTATCAGCAGTGTAGTCGACAGTGCGAATGGAACCATCTGGCTCGACTAATGTATAACTACCCTTAACAACATCCCCATCGCGCGATTCATGTTGAGATTTTATATCGCCAGTATGAAAATCATTTACGCCGTATTTGTAGCTGTATTTTGGCGGTGCCTGAAATTACAACAAAGTAACATATAGTATTCCTTCATGCAGATTATTGCAAAAATAATGGCATTAAACCCAAGGTAGCAATTTCTCAAGTGTACAAGTAAACAAACATTTCTCCTGTACATGCTTGGAGAAATTTCATTTTAGTATTGTGAGACTTATTTGTACATGCTTGCCGTTTTGTCAATGCGTTTTCTTTCCGCAAATCAGTGTCACTGTAAACATGGCAATCTTGAGCAAGTGCAACTATTGTGTTCTAGTTTTCTTTAATTGTTCAAGAAATCAACAAAACCAAGAAAATGATTTACTCACGTAGTAATCAATATGGTGTGGATCAACAAAAATTCTCTCGTGCAGAGCACGTCCTCCTTGATGCTGATTGCCATCATCATAATCTTGGGGTTGCTCATATTTGGGGTACGTGGGGTGCGCACATGTCATCGATACAATAACCACCATTAAACAAACTGATTTCTGGATTATCAAGCGAAAATTAGAATGATGTAAAATAGATGTAATAATCTTAAAGACTTACGTATAACTGAACCATTTTTGCTAACAAGTTGATCCACACTAATAGTTCAAGAACTAAAACAGTTTAATCGGGTAATATCCGTTTACATCCAACAAACTATCAACCGGTTGTGATTAGGAGAAATTGCAGATGCACTTATATATGCTTTCTTCAGCGCCGTGCACCGATGCACCTTGTGGAGAGAAAGAGCTACCTTGCACGCGTCGTGTGCGTTTTTGCGTGGAGTTACCAAAGAATTGGAACAGCACGAGGCATCGTGCAAATGTGCGAAACGCATTCGCCTAGAGTGAAATGCATATTTTCTTGTACACAACAAGTCGCGCAATTTGTGTACAGAGATTGTAAACTCGTTAATTTAACACTTTGCTTGCTGGCTTCGTGACATAACATCTTTTACGATGTGATCAAAATTGTATCACCGCACTAGTCGACTTTCCTCAGAACTTGATACATGTGAGAAGTAGCAAATTGAATTATGATACTGCACACGGCAATAAATCATAATCACATGGTGTGCAATCAGATAAACTAGTTGATTGAATACAATCAGAGGAAATTTAGCTGGATATTTGCAAACTGCAAGATGCATGATGAAAGTTATGAATCTATGAAGGAAGTAACACAATACATAAAACGATAACAATCTTTTTATCAGTATCCCGTTTATGATTTAGTTGATAGTCTCCCATGAAGTATTCGCCTATCACAAACGATCGTTTATTCGCTGAGAATCGAGCTATTTCTGAATAAGTATGTCTCTATCGTTTTAATTTACTTTTATGCTCACATAAATATTGGTTGGAATACGATCGGAAAAGGTTCCGCGTTTACGTATCTTCATATAGCAAAGTGTTAGAATTACAAAGTCGTATCGTTTGATTGCTTTATTGGCGAAAAACGCAGTGCTAATACACTTTCAATTCGGAAGTAATCTGCGCAACCAAAATTTAACTTAACGTTTTAGTGATTAAAATAATCCGAAATTGCTTTCACGATACGCAGCATTCCATTTCCTTTTAGGTGCGTTCAATTTATATTCTTTAATAAGGAATTCATTAATACATAATCAATGGCATGGTAATCAATTGGTTGCAAAAGCACCAAAACAAAATAAAATTACTTCTCTGTTATTGCTAGTTGATAATTTATTAAGAATCTAACTCAAAGTCTCTTTCTGACATTTCTATAGCTCTTTCCATGGACAATGCAAAAGTGCCATCACATCGATGCATAACCAAATTTAACATGACGATTGGTCCACTCTTCTCCTTTATGTAGTTCATTTGTCGTGAAGTAATTACCAATCCATTGCAATCATTGCATATTTTTTGGTACGTTTCCGATAGTGGAGTAAGGGTTCCGGTATATCTAAATCGATATTCATTATTTTTGGTTGATATACCAATACTATAAGTATAATTATGTCGAACGGTCGACATTGTATAAAATAGATAATTAAAATCTGTAACTTTATCCCCATGATTATTGTAAGGTTCCCCTGTCGCAGTGTAGGGATCTACTGGTATTTTAGCCAATGCAACAATGAAACATTGACGTGTTTGAGTTAATCCTAAACGTACTGCTTCTTCATGGCCTCTGAAATAATGATTGTTATGAAACAAATGTAATAATGTATTAGAATTTCACTTACGATGCTATACTGGCTTGAGGTGAGTGCACTCCCGAGTCATTTACATAGAACAGACTCAAACAAATATTTGGCGTTTGCATATCCTCAAAAGATTTGATATCCAATTCAAACATATTTACAGTTTCCGGTTTTACACACAATCTGTAAACGTCAACGTGCTCATGTATAAAATGTGTATCTATCCCAGACACTGCCAAGATCTGACGACAAGTAAATTGTGGACATAAGACTGGTCTAAAATTAATCTATTATTAATCTTCAACTTGAACGTTTAGCAAAAGTGTTACAAATTACTTGTTTGAAACTGTAAGTTTTATTATGTTTGTCCTAAGAAGCATTGCTACCTTCCTTACTGAATTCGACCCTTCGATTAACTGCTGTCGGCTTAAAACAGACTCTGGAAACATCTTACTAGACGAGAGCGAATCATCTGTATTTTGAGAATCACTTGCCGACGAACCTGTTGATCCAATTGTAGTGCTGGACATGTTTAGTGTAGGCTTTGAATCACCTAAAAATTACAATTATTACTTATCAATTTTTGAATAGTAAAAATACATACCCTCTCGTTTTCGTACATAGCATGTTTTGCATATTTGACGCCCATGTTTACAAGCATACATACGCTCTAAATCATATATTCCCGCACAACTGTGGCATTTGAACTTTGCAAAGTCTTCATTCGTTGGCATTCGTGCCATTGTTTAACAAATTAGATATGCGTTAGTTACAAGAATTTTGAAAGCGTATAAAATATTTTGATACGCTGAGCAAGTTACAAAGTTGGAATGAAATCCATTTTTACGCTAGTTTTTAGATTATCAACTAGATGCTTATAGAGTTAATTGGATATTTTTAAGCTGAGTATTATTTTATGAATGATATATTTATGTATATGACATTCGTTTTATTTGTTATAAAAGTAAATATTTTTCATAGAATACCTGATTAAATTACATAGTATTTTCAACCATAGAATAGAAAATCCCAATGATCCAAATTTTGCTTGGAGTTGATTTGGAATTCTATGATTAAATTGTTCTTTAACTACAATATAAGTTAATTTATACTAGAATTTATAAATAATGTGTTGGATAGTTATATGGTGCTGAAATATGTTGACTTGGTACAGGAATATTTGTTGGGGCTTCTTCATAAACCTGGTAACCGTAAGCGTTTCTTTGAAGTGGTAGATGATTCGCAATATCATAATTATTAATCTCGTTTGTAGCCTGATATGGTGTATATTGCGCTATGTAACTACTAGGAAGAACGCCTCCATTTCTCGAAACACTTCCTGCCCCGTTTTCATTCTGCAAGGCCATCTCAGCCGCGTTGATCTCATCGACAATTGCCTGATCTACTTTAATCGGCCGTCTTCGTCTGGTAGTCTCAGTCTTTGCTCTGGAAGTTAATTGCAGTTATACAATCCGCTCACTTTCATCTAGACAAGAATATTAAACCTGTAACCGCGATGGTCGGAAGTGTATTTGACGATATGCGCACTACCATCAGGCGTCACGTAGCCATAGCTGCCAACCACAGTGCCGTTGGGCAGACGCTCCTCGTGCCGGAACTGAATGTTATCGCTTTCCGGGTCTTGAACGTCGTACCCGAATGCGTACGTACCCGGACCCTCCACATCTCTATGATTATACTGATCCCATTCGACAAGCGATAATCGCGGATGTTGACCGCTCTGTGCTCGTAAGGTGGAAGCCCAATTACTTACTGGTTTGACTAATGGCACTGCCACACAGAGCATACCACATGCTGCTATACATATCTACAAAAAAGGTTAACAAAAAATATGAATACGTGGTTGAATTTTGTATCATGTTAAATGGCGCGTGATTGCGCATACGCTTAGGATCGATTTCAACGTAATTGCAATCATGAAAAAATATTTATGTTTTGCGGAAATTGGCGGAAGCTTCATGACGTTACACGAAGGTGTGGATAAAATTTGTTTCAGGTAGTTTAAGGCATTTGATCTACTTTTACTTTCACTCGAAACTGGCGTTAGATTTTATGATGAGTATCCATAATTACTCTTGATTAAACTGTACGGCAAACATATGCGCTCATAAATCTTCAATTAATTAATTTTTTACTCATATTGTGACATTTTGAATTCTTGTTTATATATGCCAAAAGGAATTTACATAGTTTAGTTCAGGTTAATTAATTTACTATCGTATTTTAATTAAATTCGCATCTTATTCATTAACTTTTTTATTATTTCAATTTTTTATGTTATTAGTTCATTAATAGTTAAAGAATATTTTCAATAAAGTCATTTAATAAATCACAGCCTCAATCTTCACAATGACTTTATATGGAGAAACAACGTATATAACCAATTAAATCTCTACGACGAAATTATGCATGACGATAATATCTTGTTTTAGCACTAAAATCGAATATTCGATGCCATTTTCTAATTCTACAACAATAAGTTTTAAATGCAAAAAGTTAGTAGTAACCACATTATAAAATTTACTGTTTTTTGGATATTAGTATTGCAAACATGAGTTTGCACAGCACAGCGCCTTCTCTAATGATAATTTATTGCGGCTAGTTTTAAATTTTTGTCATGTGTTGAGAGCTTAATGGGAATATTTATGTTTTACTCGGAATACAATTTTAGATAGCTGACAAATTCTAAAGGTGATTGCTCTTATTTTGAACTAAAGTTACTACTTCTTTTCAAAAACTAAACGCAGATAATTGAACACACATAATTTCAATTCAACTAATATTAATTTACACGCTACCAAATATGGATAATCATTCATCAAACAAGCAAGTATTTAAATGTATTATTGACCACCTAGTAAACATTTAAATATATTCATCGGTAAAACATAAACGGACAGGATTAAAGCACCGACCAATTCTGTATTCTGTTGAGTGCAGTTTGAATGAAATATTTTTCATATTAATTTATCGTTCCGAAGCGAGCAAGTGAACTAATAGGACAATATAATCTCAATTCACGTGGCGCATGTCTTTGATTCATTGACTCGAACTTCTTCCAACTATAAAAAGTAATCGGATTGGTGTGTAGGCTGGTGTTTTAAAGAATTGTTTGACATCTTAAATGTTTAAACACTCAATCATCTTTTTGAATAATTAGAGTCGGAATAATTGTAGTTTATTCTTTATTACCGCAAGTCTCGATATTTTCTTAAAATTTAATAATTATTATTTCTCATGCAAGCTATTCATATCTTAACTAGAAACACGTTTTCTTTTTCTATTTCACGATTTATGTGACATTTTGCTAACATTACATGCAAACCATTTGCTTAAGTCTACTTATTTTATATGTCAACATAAATTAGAAAATAAATCACATGCTTGTTGATACAAATTTATCAAAAATGCAATCAAACACTTAACAATAATGAGAAATCTCGTTTTACATACCAAAAGTGTGATGATTTGATGAACCATTTTACTACTTAAATATTTAAACTAAAACCAAAATTTTCTAACAGCCTGGTGTTCCTCACTTTAAGCGATGTTACATAACAACTGAATTCTATGATGGGGTCTTTAGCGAAGAATATATAGGCCCCAAAAATACCTGTATTTCGTGGTGCGTCGAACTCCTTCCTACCTTCGTTCATCCAGCAGCCAAAAAATTCAATTTTCATCATTGTTTAAGGTGTCGACAATATAAAGAGTGGGACAAACTATAATTCATGAACAAAAAGACCGAACCGAACTATTCCTAAATTGAAATTTGAGGAGTTTTACATTTACTGCATTCTCTGTGAGGACAAAATAATTAAAAAGTCGTAAAACGCGCAATATTTATACATTTGGTAAATTTCATAATTATGCCGGTAGTAAACACCTACAAGTTCACTGCTCTTCGGTTTTTTAGGAAATCTTATCAAATTTAACGATTTTATACACATCATGGAAGCAATTTCGTATAATTATTATAATCACAAATAATTTACATATTTTGTTTAATGACTTTTAAAATAGTATTTGAAACGGTGTTATTTTTTACACTAAGAAATTATGTAAAGTCATTAAACTTTAAATAACAAATACACTTGCGTTTGTAAGGTGCAAGAAGTAAAATTAAAATTAAGAATGAAAATAATTTTATCTGAGAAATATAAATTTTCATTTAGCTCAAGCAATATAAAAGTGAAATACATTTTATTTTCCGATTTAAAGCAATGAAGTTAGCTGTTTGATGTGTTCAATGTTGTGTGGAAACAAGTGTTAACTGATGCCAGTAAAATAAATCATACGCACTACGAAGCAAGAAACTAACAGAATATATTTTCAAAGCAATAATAGCATATGGCGTTAAATGAATATTAGTTAAGCTCATCACCAATAGGTAATATATTAATGTGCTTTTCATTAATTAGTCATGGATAAGCTATTATTCGACTCTCACCAAACATTTGCATATTTCTCTCATAATCCAGCAATTCGCGGCATGCGCTTGAGTAACAATAATAATAAGTATTCAGCAGATATTATTTGCCGAACAGTATGAAATCGCTGATTTATTGTATTAATAATTCATAGCATAGAAATGCTTTTATAATTCAAATCCTTATCATTGTTTACTGATGAGGCAAAACTATTAATTATTCGATGGATAGTTTGAGATTAGATTTCGCCCACATAAATTTCTACATCTCCTTATAAAAATTCCGTGATTCATAAATAACTGCTCTATTACTATTTGATTGAATTAATTAATTGAAGATTTATGAAAAATATTACATTATTCTCGATAACAAGGTAGGCAACCAATCAGACACAGATAAAATAAATTGCTTTTGACTAAAACAAGAAAATTTAATTAATAGCTTAAACGGAATTATCAAAAACCATTAGGCATAACAGTTAATATAAATTGTTCATCTCCAAAAAAACACGAAAAAACTTCTTTATTTTTATACTCATTTAATCAAAAATGATTTAGTTACTCATATAACTATTTCAACTATTTTCACAGAAGTGATCCACACGTTGCGACTAATGTATTATTAATTCAGTAAACAACACTGACAGTTATAGTTTGTAGTTATTTCAGTTATGCTCTTGCACCGAATAAAAACTAAAAGCATTTGCGAATATAAAATTCGCTAAAGTTTATTAATAGTTTACATGCTTACAAAAACTGTTCAGGAGAATCGCAAACATAGATTCTTAACATGCGAGTGAATTTATCAAATTGTTTGACATCTTTACATAGAATTTGAACTATGAGACACGTGAAGGAAGTTCTTAGATTGATTCGCCGATCTTTGCGAACGCGCAAAGGTGTGTAAGTTATAAGCGAAATAAAATTTTACGAGTGCATTAACTCACTCCTTTGTTTTCATTAGCGCTTCAACAAGCGAATATTTTAATGTTACATTTCGTATGGATTTTTTCTGTTTGAAATTTGTTTCGTTTTTTATTGCTCGTGTTAAATTTCTTGCTCTGCAAAAGGAAATTTGCTATTAACGTCAGTTTTACGTCAAATAATTCAAGTCCTCAACAACTACTTCCCAAATGATTTAATGAGACTTGTGTGGGTTTATTTTAATTGCTACGACTTTAGAACATAACTCATAAGAAGTTAACTAGCAACTTGCAAGTGAAACGGCTTGAATTCAAATTGAACACATCGATTTTTAACGTATAAAATTTTATTATTTTATAATTATAAAAACATTAAATATCGATACTTAGAGTAGAGTAATAATTCAAGAAAAACAATTAGTTATTAATAAAAGTAAGCTATGAACCAATAGTTCATACATTACAATTACAAGAGATCTTACTGTATGAAAACTTCTTACTTTAAAAAATGCCATCCCGCAATCAAAAGATGTTAACAATGCTTTCTTGAAGAACTCTTCAAAGACTCTAAAATATTGGCAGTACATATAATAGGTAACCATAAGAATATAAAACGGTAACACGATCACTTAATATTAAATAATATGCGAATGCGATGCATTCTGATAAATACATAATAGTAATAATTGCGTTTGCCAGCGATGATTAGAAGTGGCCGCCGTGACCATGGCCTCCAGAATAATGCGCAGCGACAGGCACCACTTTGTGGACAACTTGTTGCGGATGGACGGCATGTCCACTCTTTGTCACTACAGCATTGAAACCGTTGTGATGATCCGCCGTGTACTTGACATTGCGCACGGTACCATCAGGTTCCACTAGCGAATATTCTCCTTTGACGACATCTCCGTCGCGTTCTTCTTGCTGCGATTTGTGATCACCTGTGTGATGATCCTGAACGCCATATTTGAATGCGTATTTCGGATAGGCCTGCAACAAATGTACCCAATATAGTAATCACTTCTTCGACATATTCATGTTTCCGTTTAGACTAAATTAAAAGATTAATTAAGCTTTCTCAGTTCAACTCGTTTTTGCGAGACGTAAACATTTCCTAAATCTCTTAATATGGCAAAAAGCGCTTACGCAACTACACATTATTCGGTTTCATTGCGTGCACATTTAGCTATCACATCTGCACGATTTCGTAACGTGCAAGCAACAGATTTTCGCAGAAATATTTATTGTTGTAGCGCTTGCTGCCCGGAGAAATTGGTTAAGCTTTTTGTGGACGCGCGCGCACCAACAATTAAATTTTATTGCTTCTTCGTGAAGCCATGAAATGTTCATTGAATACGTTTTGCAATTTGCGTGCTTACCGGAAGTCGACTTGTTCAATTTCAATTCAATAAGGTTGTTTCTAAATTGAATATCCCATACGCTGATTAATTACAGCATACAAATTGATTCTTTGCGCACATAAATTTCAATTAATTACTATAATCTTAGATTTTTACTCATACTTAATTATAGGTGTCAATAATTTACACTTGACAATAATATTTTGCGTTTTATGATAATTGAATAATCCTTGATAATAATCCTATATCTAGGAGTTTTTTAAAAATTTAAAAACTTACAACTGGCTCTGGTTTGTGAACTGCATGCACAACAGGTGCAGCATGGGCAATCACAGCAGCATGACCACCATCAAAATGATGTTCATATCCGTGTTGTGGATAACAGGACACAATGGATAATAAGAAAAATCCCAAAAGTAGAATGCCCTTAATGTAGAAATAGATATGAAAACAATGTTTAAAGTTGAAATTCTCAAATAAACGTACCTTCATTGCGTCGATTTAATTCAATGTACACACACCGGGTAGAAATTGGTTTTCGAAATGTCTCAACTATTTTTAGGAAAAGTGAAACCACTGATTAGAGAAACTGAATAGTTTCGAACCTCGCATGCCAGTTTTATACTGATGTCCCACCATCCATCCGCATATGTGCATGAATGCATGCATGTTGTGGACGCGTATGACCATCCATCCATCCATCCAGCATCGCTTGGAATTGGAATTGCACCAGCAATTCGTCAATCGTAGTCGCTTTAATTTGGTTGCAGTGAACGCAATTTGCTTCCCATATGCAAAACGCCAATTAGAATTATATATTCATGATGCGGATAATGAAATTGCACTCGATCGTAATGAATTACTTTCCAACGAAATGTATCCACCTCAAAATAACTTATTAAAATTCGCAATAGTAAAACCCTAAAGCACAGTACATGTTTCTTCATATTGCCTAGATATGAAACGTCACAACAGCACAAAGCTAAGCTGTAACTATAGTTTAATGGCATAATAAGTTATTGTGAAACTATAATGCGCACCTGTTTGCATTTCGGTCTTAGGCGTTTAATTAAAATTGTTGCTCATTGGCACATTAAAAGCACACAGCCTAAAACGATTTTCAACAACATAATCTACCCTCATCTGAAACTAATTGCTTGACTAATGAATGACTTCAGACAAATTGGGCAACAAGTACAAAATTTAATGCAAATTCCAATTGCATTCACACGCTTCATGCACCAACCGATGCAATATTAATTACTCATAAAACGTAAACGTTTCATCAAGATTGCGTTCCACAATTCGACATATTTATGTCTAGCGTTATTTGTATGCTTGCTATCGCTTCTAGATTAATTTAATTAGACCTACATAATTGGCGATTTGCGGAAGTGCGCAAAGTAAATGCATACGATGCACGCATTTAAAGTTTATCAAGTTTGTTGTAGTCATGCGAGTCGCATATTCGATGTCTCTCCACCGTCTTCATCGTCGCGTCACGTAATCGCTTTTTGTCTTCGCACTCGAATGTTGTGTGTTGGCGCGTTGATCAAGAGGTAAATCGATACACAACACGATCGCGTAGTAAATAATTGATTGAAAACGCACCAAATTCCGCATTTGGCATCGCTTAATCGCCAATGTGGATGCAATGCGTAAAAAACGCATCGTTGTGAATGCTGTGAAGCCAGACGAACGCACAGCAAGAAGGCACAGTTTCGTCAAGAAAACGAAGGAGAAAGAAATGCGTCGTTTGAAAATGTGTCGCGTTTTCTATTCCAAGTTAAAGTCGCAAGGCGCGTTTCATGTGCGCACTCGTGCTTTGCCAATGATGATGGCGATGATGATGAAATGATGTAAGTGCTGCGCGCACATTTTTCACTAATTGAATGATTTTTTCCACAAAATATTTGCAGATAATGAGTGATTGCATATTGATTCTTCAACATTTCATTTACGACAGCCATCCGCGGCGCGTTTGTACTAATGGAGAAAAGGAAATCTCGGCAATCGTGTCAGAAAGAAATGCAATTTATGATTCCAGCAATTTATGCCTCATGCACATTCTCTCGTTCACATTGCACCAATTTTGATACGCTTACATAATGATAAAGTTTTATGTGTTTGCAAAGCGCATATGTCCGACGCACGTTAAGTGGTTGGAAATTAAATCTCTTTGAAAATATGAATCATAAATACTTCTAGCATACAAAAACGGTAGTAAAATGAATTTTAATGTTACCTTACTCTTAACGAAGCGAAAAAATTATGTGTCCGTTTATAGACAGCAATGCGCAATCATATTCATTTTAAAGTTAAATAAATATTCGGCTACGAAGCAGGCTAAAGAATAACAAATGCTACTCAGTCAATTTACTTATGCCATAAAAGTGCGCAATTAAACTTTTTCTTTTTGCTCGTAGATTTTCAACTAATCAAACTTTCTTCTCTGCACCATTTGCAAAGTGTCTGGTTGTGCTAAATTCAAAATGCCAACTGGAATACTCAACAATAAGGATTCGCATACAATTGTCGAGTGTTTATGATAAACAAATGATTACAAAATTGCAAATTAGTGACATACAAGATTCAACAACAACAAAAAAGAATGCAATAGAAGGCACGATTATTGTTATGCGACGTTGCATCCTGCAAATGGTGTTGCACGCAAATAAAATGCGCAAATTGCGTTGGTATCATAAATATGTATGCGCTGAGACACCGGCAGGCAAATGCAACCTGACTTAAGCAAACACGCACATGGAACAAGATCGGTTTCTTCGATCACTTTCTCTTTCACACATTTGTCTCGTCCTGCATGTCTAGCATTTCATTGCAATTCCGAGTGCGCGATGCCAATTGAAATCGCCATTAACATTTTGATTGAATCGATACGATATTCAATGTGATTATAAATTATATTTAATTTGTTTGCGATACATCATTGCAAGTTAATTTAACTCATTAACAATTAGTACTTCAACAAGTTGTACATGTAACAGAATGTGGATTATCGATGGTACTCAACGGTTGCTTGAAATCCATTCGTTGGATCTGCTGTGTATTTTACAACTCTTGTCGTTCCATCGGCCTGCTGAACTGAGTATTGCCCATGGACGACATCACCTTGTCGAGATTCCTGGTGCTGCTGTTTGTTACCCGTTTTTGGATCGGTTACTCCATACGAATAAGTGTAATCGGGAGTTGCCTAAAATCAAGATTTAAACTGTATAGTAAAATGGCTGAGGTATTATGGTATCTGAAGGGTATTCACATAGAAATCTAGTTTCTTTCCTTCGGCTCCATCAGGCACATAAATCTGTTTAATTTCGCCACTGACGGGCCCACTGAACTTGTGAAAGGAATACCCATGATCGTGATGTAGTTCCGCGTTGTTATGAAGATGATCGCCACTTTCATCGTCGACGTCTTCGTTTGGCGAGCGTTTCTCTATCGCGATGCCCATAACGCTGCTGACCGCCGCACTTAAAGTAATCTGAAACATTTTTATTATACGCACGTAATTATGCAAAGATATACAATCAGCGCTCGCGCGCGCTCTCGTTGGTGTTATAAATTTCGCCTAATGACGACCGCTTCCGTCATTGCCATGGTCTACACGCAGCACTTACTAGGGCTAGAATTGACTTAAGGCACATGATTTCGTCTGTGGGACTGTCTTTTACAGATTGTATCAAACTACTGAATTATTATCGCAACGGTGCGGGCGTTTTATATAGGAGCATTATACAATTATTATTACTGCAATCCGGAAATAATTGAACGATCAATAATCTTTCAAATTTTCCCCCAATCGTGCAATCATTCAAATTCGCTGATATAATATTAGATGTAACATCGATATAGAGCAATTTATACGCCGCAGAATTTCTATTCAATTGTTCCATTCGCTGTAATTGACGTCTCGAACTCTTGCATTGTTTTGGTTTTGCGACGAATGCGTTTCTCGCATTTAGCGCTAACAAGTTAAAAACCACAAATTATATTACTCTGCATTGACGCGCTTGACTAATCTAGGTGAAAATTTGCTCCATTGACATCGTACTACGATTAGAGCACAGTTAAATAATATGTCCTAGTAAAAAATTGCTTAATTAAAATACAATATAAAACTTTTTTATTGTAAACTTTTATGATATTTTCTATGATATAAACGTTAAAAGAATTATTACCAATTCATTGCATTATTATAGTTATTATTTAATAGATGGTTATTACCAAGTTGAAAGTGATATTTCAAATTTAAGTAAGTGGATAAACTAGTTCGAAATGTTGCCTATTCCCAAATAATCCACGTGAATAAGTTAGGTTATATTTAACAAAACATTGTGCATAATAAATCTTATGAATTAATAAGATGACAGACGCTGGAGTTTGTAAATTAAAGCCTGAGTAAGTATAAAAAGCTCATTCTTTTGAACGAAATCTTACAACTATCATTCTTGCCTTAGATATGTTTTAGAAGAACAGCAAAGACAGCTTAATCTTGAATGTGTATCTGATAAAGACAAGCGTAAACTAGAAGATACAATAACTGACGGTAATGATGAATCTGGTCAACCAGATGAGAAAAGATTTAAAGTCAATGGGAGAAAGCTTAAAGGTCAAAACAAAGCCAGGAAGCATTCTCACTTGGCTGATAGAAGTATTGAAGCATGCAACACATTGTTAACATCAATAGAATTGGGTATTAAAAGGGAGTGCACAAAACCCAAATGTCCCTGCATTCATAATCTGGAAGATTATTTAAAAATAAAACCTAATGATATAGGTAAATCATGCTACAACTTTGACACCTTTGGCTACTGCAGTAGGGGGATAACTTGCAGATTTTCAAGTTCACATATTGATAGTAGTGGCCAAAACCTTAAAAATGAAGAAAAGAAGAAGTTATTTGATGCTAATGAGCAAACAAAAAATATAGCAAGTCTAGACCTTCTTTTTGCATTAAGAAGAAAGAAGTATGACTTCAGTTTAAGTGAAAAACTGATAAAGTATAATGACTCATTTAAAAAGAGGGACACCTTGTCCAAAGAGACATGCAATGATAATATTAAAACAAAATGTGATGTTGAAGAGAATACAGAAGTGAAGACTTCTGGTGCTGTTACAGATGAAGATGTTATAACTTTGTTGAAAAGAGAAAAGAAAACAATTAATTTCAAAGACAAGTTATATTTATCACCATTGACTACAGTAGGTAATCTACCATTTCGGCGAATTTGTAAAGAATTCGGCGTTGATATTACTTGTGGTGAAATGGCAATGGCAAAATCAATCCTGCAAGGCTCAACCCCTGAATGGGCTTTAGTGAAACGTCATCATACTGAGGATCTATTTGGCGTCCAAATTTGTGGTGGTAATCCACATCTCTTAACTAGGTGCGCGCAAGTTCTTGACCAAGAGATGAACATTGATTTCATAGACTTGAACCTAGGTTGTCCAATTGATTTAGTCTATCGCGAAGGTGCTGGTTGCGGTTTGTTACATCGTACTCGATTGCTTGAATTATGCATTCGAAATTTAAGCCAAATTACCACAAAGCCGGTGACTGTAAAAACGAGAACAGGTGTCTCATCTAAAGTGAATATTGCGCACACTTTAATTCCTAAATTTAAAGAATGTGGTGCAGCATTGGTTACCGTTCACGGTCGATCAAGAGAACAGAGGTACACGCGACACGCTGATTGGAAATACATTGAAGAATGTGCCAAACTTGCTGAAGAGATGCCAGTCTTTGGCAATGGGGATATTTTGAGTTATGAGGACTATAAATTGGCGCAAGAAACAGCACCATCAGCTGCAGGTGTTATGATCGGCCGTGGTGCTTTAATTAAACCCTGGATTTTTACAGAAATTAAAGAAGAACGTACATGGGACATATCTAGTAAAGAACGCTTAGATATTCTTAAGAAATTTATGAATTATGGTTTAGAGCATTGGGGATCAGATACAAAAGGAGTTGAAAATACTAGACGTTTTATGCTAGAATGGCTATCTTTTCTATATCGCTATGTTCCAGTAGGTTTACTTGAACAACTTCCGCAGAAAATTAACGAACGGCCCCCATATTATAGAGGTAGAGATGATCTAGAAACATTAATGGCTAGCCCATCTGCTGCTGATTGGATAAAAATCAGTGAAATGCTTTTGGGTCCTGTACCAGAACATTTTCAGTTCCTCCCAAAACATAAAGCAAATTCTTATAGTTAAGACAATAAATTAAACAATAAAAATTTATATCACACAATATTTGTACAGTAATAATTTAACAATAGTAGTGTCCAATGATATCATTTCTTAATATCTTTCTCACTCTTTAATGTTGATACATACTTCAGCAGATCATTGAGACCCTCAAATTCTGTTCTACCTTGTGGGGGATCACTTTTAGGAATTTTTGGTAGAATTGACCCAACCTTATATCTGAAGTCCTGGAGCTATAATTTTAGAATATTTCAATTATTGGGTTATCAGGAAAACTACTAGTCTTACGTCTTTAGCGCCTGAGAGCTTCCAAATGCCATAAAATAGTACCCCACATCCAGTCCATGCATAGAAAGAACCCCAGCCTAATGCTCTTAAAGCTAACATTGCTCCTGTCTCACGCATTTGCAGCGTTGGCGTAACACCTTTACTAAAAAATTGTGGGTCTGATTTTTTGGCGCTTGCTAGTGTCGCCCCAAAGCCAATCATTGCAGACATGCCTGCAACACTAGCCAAAAAAATACCAGCTAAAAATTAATTGATTAGATGATTTAAGCGCCTCAGACAAAATCTAGCTTACCTCTATATCGAAATTTGGAATCTTCATTTTGCACAACTCTTATTTCATTCGATACCTCAGTCATTCTTATACTTTTAATTTAGTAAATAATCAAAATTAAGGTAATTATTGGTCATGCTATTCATTCCTATAGAGCTACGTTAGCGCCATTCAGCGCCATTAGCTTCGTTTTATAGAACGACGAAATACAATGTGCGTTGGTTAGACAGCAAGGTCGTAGTTGTCATAGTAGGCTTTTGTGGCTGTAGTAAGTGCAGTAAGTGTAAACAGTGAAGTCGATGCTTGGGCGATTTGTACGGCTTTCAATCGAAAAGTGGTTATTATTATCTGAAATTTACTTTAGAGGGTAATAAAAATGTTGCCGCCAGCAGTAGACAAAATGCAGATCGCTGCTGTGTTGCAAATTCTTAAAAAATACAACTTTAAAGTATGTTACTAACCATAGATTTTGATCAAAACAATTAACGTATCTTTCGTAGAGTACTGAAGAACAGCTCCGAAAGGAAGCTAACTTTGATATCAACCTAGAAGGACAGGATTCAGATGTTAGCAGTGTTCTTACTGGCTATAAAAGTGATGGAGACCCAGAGAAATATGAAGATTCTTATGTGGAACTTAAGCAATTTGTGGAAAGTTCATTAGACATTTATAAACATGAATTGGGTATGATTCTATATCCAATATTAGTACATATGTATTTGGAGCTTGTATATAATGGTCATACATCAAAAGCTATTGATATCATGAACAAGTTTGGTCCAGAGCAGGACTTTTACTACCAAGATGATCTTAAGAAGCTTGCACTTGTTACAAAAAGAGACCATATGAATGGAAATGAACTTACTGATACATTTAAGTCAAACCAATTTATAATTCGGATGTCCAGAGATACACTGTCATTATTAAAAAGGCACTTACATGATAAAAAAGCCTCAGTATTAATGAATATAGTTCAAGAACATTTATATTTTGATATGTATGAAGGTGTTGCTAGAAATAAGACACAAATTGATGCTACTTCTGGTGCTATGATTGGTGAAGCTACAAGGCAAGATAACAAATCAAAGGTGTTTTATGGAATTCCTAAAGCACCTGATTTTCAATCACTTGCGGCGCCTGTTGAAGATGAGGAAGAAAATGAAGGTGATGCCCCTGATAAACCAAAGAAAAAGAAAGCTAAAAAAGACCCTCTCTTCTCAAAGAAAACAAAATCTGATCCAAATGCCCCTGCCCAAGACAGGATACCTTTACCTGAACTGAAAGATAATGATAAATTGGAAAAAGTGAAGGCATTGAGAGAAGCTTCAAGAAGAGTTAACTTAAATGCAGAAACACCACCTTCGATTTGTTGTTATACTCTGCTGAACGCCAATCACACGTAAAAGTTAATTTATGGGGTTTTGAAAGTATTTTCAATATTCTGTTTGTAGTGTCAGTTGCACTGAAATTACTGAAGATTCAAGCATGCTTGCTGTGGGCTTTGCTGATTCTTTGGTAAAAGTTTGGACATTGGTTCCACAAAAACTTCGATCAATGAAAACAGCCGCGCAACTCCAGGAAATTAATACGGAGGCAGATGATGTTTTGGTTCGTCATTTTATCAGTTTCTTTTTGTGTGTATTTATATCATTGAAAATTCTCCATAGGTGAGAATGATGGATGAACGTTCTGGGGAAACATCTCGTTCGCTCTATGGTCACAGTGGTAATGTTCATGCCTTATCGTTTTCACCTGATCGTACCCTCCTCCTGAGTTGCTCAGAGGACGGTACCATTCGTTTATGGAGTTTACAAATTTGGTCCTGCTTAGTTGTATATAAAGGCCATATGTATCCCGTATGGGATGTAAAATTTTCTCCGCATGGATATTACTTTGCTACCGCGTCGTATGATCGAACTGCCCGCTTATGGGCCACGGACCATTATCAACAACTCAGAATTTTTGCTGGTCACTTTTCTGATGTTGATGTAAGTATTTTATTATACAATATGCAGAGAAAAACATTTTCAATAACGATAATATGTATTTCTAGGTGATTCAATTTCACCCAAATTCGAATTATGTTGCTACGGGTTCAAGTGACCGGCGGGTCTGCTTGTGGGATATTACAAATGGTAATCATGTACGCTTAATGACAGGACATAAATCGCCAATTCATGCACTTGCGTTTAGTATTTGCGGGAGGTATCTTACCTCAGCTGGCGATGATTGCAATATCTTAATTTGGGATTTAGCGCACGGTCATTTGGTAGCTGAACTGAATGGCCACTCAAAGGCAATTCATTCATTGACATTCAGTCGATGCGGTAACGTGTTAGCTTCTGGCGCACTCGATTGCAACGTGAAGTTATGGGATTTCAATAAACTAATTGAAGATTCCAGTTCGGAAGACGTGAACATTTCGCATAATCCCGAAGTTAAAACTGGGGATAATTATTTACTATGGTCATACGCCACTAAAAACAGTCCGGTATTGCATTTACATTTCACTCGAAGAAATCTTCTTTTAACTGTTAGTATGTTTGATGGGGTAACACCTACTAATTAAGCAGTTCATGTTTTTTTTATAAGAAAGAATTGTATAACAAAAGTAATATCTTTTTATTATATAAAATGGTTATATTGCAACAAAATATGGCAAGACGTCTCTATATATAATGTCTTCTATCCATTACCAACTATATAGTTCTTTTATGTATATAATATATTCTCTTTTCTTCGATATCACTCACTAGCATAAGGTTAACGATTCTGGGCACAATTGCCCACATGTAAATATACATGGTATATTTATCCCATAGCACGATAGTAACTAATTATCAAGGTTTTGGTGGGTAGTTACGTTTTGTTTTGACAATTTCACGAGCCTCCTCTGGTAATTTTTCTGGGTTGGATAGAATATCCGTTTGGGTGCACAAATATCTCAATGAATTGAGTACAACTGAAATAATAATTCTTTCAATAAAGCTATTTTTAAGAAAAAAAAATTAAAACATACTTGGTCTTAAATCTGCCAGCGTGCAATGTTGTTCCACCCAGAGCATAGTTGACCGGTATAAATCATCTATACTCCTTGCTGATACTACATTTGTGAAGGATGTTAAAAGTGGCTGAAAGAGTAAACTAAACTAGTAAAACACTATTAAGAAAGTAATACAGGACATCGTTTTGGTTAATATTATTATCGAAATAAAGGATACTATTGAGTATTTCCAATCCTCAGCTACTCTGCTTTGCACATATTCATCAAACATTTCCTGAAGTTTGTTATCCGCTCGGCGAGAAACCGGGGCACCAGTTGCAGGTAATAACGATTGGCAGTTGCTAAATAATTGCATTTAAAATAATCAATTTAATGGCAATTATTGCATTACCTTATGGAAGTATTTAGTGTTTCAATCTCTTGTTTTAAACTATCTATTTCGTCTTTGAGCATATTTCGTTCAGTTTTTAGCTGCTTAATGTATTCAGCACCCTTTTGTAACATAGCCGCCTTACTTAACTGCAAATAAGATTATGGATTAACTGAAATTGATTCTTTTGGAATTACCTTAGCATTAGGATTCTTATTTAAATGAGGTATTAATGAATGAATCATATCAAAACCATTTTTGATATTATAACGCCTTTTCTGTTCGGCATGAATATGGCCCGCACGCCGTTGATCCCTATTAGATTCCCTCGTAGGGCTGCCCAATGAATCCTGGGAAGGCGTTGGCGAACTTAGAGAATTGCTATCTGTAAATCCTGGACTGCTATTTGACGCAGTTAACGTATTTAACATGACCTACGATAATCGTGAATTTAAATTAGGATTTTATACAAATAACAACTTACGGGTTCAAAGTTTACAGCAGGCCTCAATGGAGTCATATTAACTGGTGTTATGATGAGCGTTGTGGATGTTGGTTGCGGAAGAATTGGTATAGGCACATTTTCCTCTTTCACGCGAACATACGAATTCCTTTCAAGCGGCATTATCACTCTTGGGTTGGCTGATGCACTCGCTTCATTATCTAAATATAACAACAGGAAAATTACAGCCATAAGTAATAAACAAAGAATTAACAAACCCTTACTTTTGAGCAACTGTGTTAATAAGGCACTATTACTGGGCGTGATCAATGATGGATCACTGATTGCTGAAAGAAGTGGTGGCTTTTTTATGGTTTCGCGCGTATTTGATCGGGACCTTGGCCTTCCTCTTGTGGTATTACGTGGTTTTTGAGGAGCCTTTTCTTCTTTCTGTGACTTAAATAAATAAAAGTTATCAAAATATTTTACAGTTTACAGTATAACATGTCTTACTTTAGCATCTGTTATGGCGGTAGTGAAATTTGTTGATTGTTGTGATGTGAATTTAATATTGGGTAATGTAGGTTGGGTGAATTTGTATCCTTCTTGTACAGGTGCTATGACATTTTGCGAAATCATTTGATTATTGATTTTGTAATTTACATCCTGAGAACCTGAAACCATGTATGATATTATTGATGTAAATGTTAACAATGTTACTCTTTACCTTGCATCGACGTATTGGGAACACTGTAATTTTGCGCGATTTCAGTTTGAGGTATGTACATTGATTTCGTGTATGACTTAGCGGGTGTTAAGTCCGCAGAAGTTTGTGTTGGGCTAGGAAGTGGTTTTGAGATCATAGGATTGAATATGTTCGTAACAGGATCATTATACATTATTCGAGCGGGCTGCTGATATTTGGGAGGCTCAACTTGCGCTGATTTAATAGCTAAAGGCTGCTCAACTGTATGTTGGGTCTGTTGAGCTGATGGTCCCATTGAATATCCAATTTGTTCAATAGGTAAATTTACCGGAGGTTGAACCTAAAATATGGTTATTGCAGTTCGTTAACATCATCGTTTTATTTTATTTAAACTTACTGGTATATTGTTTACGGGTACATTTGTTATATTCATTGTCCCGTAGTCCGAATACCATCCAAGATGCTTGTACATATTATCTGCATTTTGTTCTTCAGGTACTGGTGCTAGTTTTCCACTAATAAACTCTGCAATGGTGTATAAAATTTAAAAATGTTCATATTTATATGAGAAGAGGCGGTTTATAATATAGAGATACCTTGTAGTGGTTCGAACGTATCCATATAATCATCTAAGTTAGGCTGTAAAGGTCCTAAACTCGGTTGGATAAAATCAGCTAAGCCAGCTTTTGCTATCAAACAAAAAGTAAGTGTTAGCTTGTTGCAATATAGTCTGCTAAAAATGCTTTTAATCTTGTTAGAAAATTAATATTGGTTATTTTAAAAAGAGGTTTAAAAAATTTACCTATTTCCCTTGTATCAGGAAATTGAAAAGGCTGATTAGTTATTGTTGAAAATAATGTATCACTCATTAGACCCATATAATCTTCATCAACAAGCATGTTTTCATCAATTGATTGTGAGTTCCAAGACAGCAGCTCCAATTCTAGCTATAATTTAACAGTATTAGTTATTTAAGAAAATATTAATAAGATATTCAATTTACTGTATCCACAACATCTTTGTTGTGCCCCATCACTTGATTTCGATAAAACATGCGCCATTTTTTGTACTCAGCCGTTACAGCCGCCAGCTTGCGCTTCCAATATTTTCCTTCAAGTACAACCGCTTCAGGTTTATTATGCATATCAACATCTAACGGTGAAGCAAACTGACAAATTAAAGTATTTTGTTTTTTGATAACTAAAACGAATGTAAAGGATTAACAAAGTATTTAATACAATATGTTCATAGTCTTAGACTCACATTGCATATGCCAACACCTCCATATTACATTGTTTAAACGTATTTTATCTTTCCAGCGCAAACGTATGCCGCGAAAGCGGTTCCATTTTGGTGAAGTTAGCTTTTGCCTACAAAAAGATTACTTAAGTCTTGAATCTGAACCATCTTGTCCATAACTTAAAGATTCCTTACCTATATGCAAGTGACATACATTGAAATAATTTTGCCAAACTAGTGTCTATACCAATTGGTGGATGTACAAAGAGTTTCCTGCACATATTTGCTTTCTCCTGCTTGTCATTTGTTTTAACTGGCACTATCTCAAATTCATTCTTAATTTCGGCCACTTCAGGTACAGGCACAGCCAGGTCATCTTCATCATCTTGTGCATCAGCCTCAAAATGAGACACCATAAATTGACCAGAGTGTATTGTTTCCTTCTCACGTCGTTCGCACTCAAACATGCCTCTCTGCAGATTGTTCATTATGCTGGCTTGATGCATGCTTAAACATTTGCCCACTGTAATGATTGTTCGGTGCCTTATCAGCTACGTTGTTTGAACTATTTTGAACACATACACACGCACTTTATGACCAAACGTGCTTTTAACACTGTGCAGCATTGACCATAGCAGAGATCAAGGATTAATTGACAAGGGTCAGTCCAAAATATTTTACATTATAGATTTAGAGAAATGCATGAATCCATCAGCCGTTTATCATCAGATGCAATAGCTATCGTTCTCATGTTGAATGTTGCAGGCAATCACTAACTGCAGTATATCCAACTTGCACCACATATGATCAACACAATTCCTTGTTGTTAACTGTCACCGCGATACGGTTGACATTTTACATACTCGATGACCGTACTACCGTTTACCACCGTTTGCTTTTGCTACACTTGCTGACCTGCGTGCACACGAGAAAACAATTTCACTTACCCGCTGCCATTTAGCATTTGAAGTGGTACTACGAAATTTATTTCATGGTGCTGATGCTGCGCACTTATATAAGTTATTTATGTTTTCCCTAATCTTGTCCAAGTTAAATAACAAGATTTTTAATTGCGTAGTCCATGACGTTTTTGTTAATAATTGCTCAAAGTGCTTTAACTACTACTTCATTAACAGGCTTTCACTACGTCACAACTAGACATACTACATAGTAAGCAGCCATGAAATAGAAACAGGCACTTTTAATTCCTCATTATTATGCGTTATCAACGTCAGAATGACAAATATTATAGGCAACACAACAGCCATAGATTTGTTATCTTAAATTAGATGGAAGTCTGCTTCTATCAGCCAATACAATAAGCGATTGCGAAAGGCATAGTGTTAGATTATTATCAGGACATCATAGAAATGATTTCGAATGTTTTGATACACATATGGCACATTAAATAGTAATTTTTAGGGTAGCCTTATGGGTATTGCGCTGTGCCCCCCAACCATCACCGCGTTGCTGGGCCTCATATATAAGCTACGAGCTTCCTAATAATTCGATTTATACTCGGAAAATAAACCAGGTTTTAATAACCATTCATTATGCTTCGCCATATAGAAAGATTTAGGAACTTGGTAGTTTTCCGGTAATAACTAGCTACGTTGGATATGCATATTAAGTTTATTTGTTATTTGTCTTTAGTCAAGTTCTCAATATAAATTTCCATAGATCAAATATTTAAAAATTACGTGTATTATATTTACTAATATAATATGCAGTATAATTAAAGTATATAACAAGAGTGCCATTTAAAATTGATCTCGATACTTTGCCATTTTTTACTTTAAGTTACTATTACGGTTGCAAATGTTATCTGCATATTAGCAGTTACTAGACGACTAAGTAAATGCATAAATGCAGATAGATATCATTTTAAATAATCTAATTATTCATAATGGATCTAATCGATAGCTATGTACACAATATAAAAATACACATATTAGTTAACGAGGATCGTCTTGCTCTTTATCTTCTCTTGAACGTTCATTCTGCCGAGTTCAAACACAAACGAGAATGTCTCCGAAGTTGCATCGACTTCAATTAAATAAATATCAGCCAATTGAATGATGTTGATATGATGAGTGGTGGACCAGTTCCACGCCGAATAACAAATAATTGAATCCGTTTTAAATTTTTCTTGTCTTAAGGCACGTTTGAAGAGATATTAATGTTGACGATAAGAATATTTTTTATCACAGAACGACACGTAGTTTACATGTCACAGTTATCTCCAGTTGCCTTCTCGGGCAATTTCTAATGTTAGTTGAAGTGAGATAAAATATTGATACATGGAATGTCTTCAGTTAAATGAATTTTGCTTCGGATGAGTTTAATTGAAGATGCGCACAAATTATTTGCCCTTGCTTAGAAGTAACGCAATCATCACATATGTATTGTAGCTGCGGTATAGCGTGCTTCACCTCGACGCCAACTCCATTGGCTTGGTCGGTACTGTAAATGGACAGAAGTGATTACAGTAATAATCTTAAAACAATGCGAAAAGTACTGCGCAGTAAAATACCTGAATTAAGATTGACTTTTTAATCTCCTATTAAGCTGCATTAAAAATGAATTATTCAAACTGCGTTAGTATCTGAACAATTTTGATAAGTATGATAATACTTTCAAAAGTTTTAATGTCATGTGCAATGTATTGATGTAAACATACTAACCCGAATTAAGATTTGTCCGCTTGTTGTATGTGGATTTCTATAGGCATAGAATATCCAAACAAAGATGCCAGATACTAAAGTAATGATGAACAAAATAGCCACCACGCTTGACACCCCCATACGACCCGAGTCCTTGGCTGGCAAAATAGAACTGGCATGTGACAATCGTGCCACCTTTGTGTCCTCGTCCAAATTGTCAAATGCATGATCATGATTGTAAGCTATCTCATGGTCATCCGAAGGTACTTCCGAGTAGGGCTGTCCACATTCTGATGCGTTCTTAATTTGTCGCTTGTCGCACATCTTTGTTAACCATTCTTGGCGACTTCTATCCAAGCCATTTGAGCATTTATTCAAAGCCGGGCACCAGGTGCACTACAATAAAATCAGATATATACAAATAACTTTCGAAGGAATATACGAAGAATACCTCAAAGTTTGCCATTTGCTTTGTAAGACATGCAGTACAATTCTTCAACGATGGACAAGTCTTTAATGCATTGAAATAGATAACGGTTCCATTTTTAATATCTTCCTTGCGGAAATTGACGCGATGATATTCATATATCGTCTTCCTACGCACGAAGAAAATCGTACGATCGATGATGTAAGCATCGCTGAGTCCAACCTTCACCGGATGATTTTTGTCCAAAATGTGTTCTATTATAAGCGGGACTGTCTTATAAACGAATACAATATCCCCATTGCTATGGAGCGTTGTCTGGAAAGTAAAATTGCCATCCTCCGGATTGTCCTGTAATGACACGTTCTCCCATAGCACCGTAAGCGCAGTACCATTATCCACATATTTAATAAAGCTATCATTTGACAAGCTGGTGTCAAAGTTGGCCATCAAAGGCGCAATATACTGAGTGGCTGCCAGCCACGAGTGAACATAATCGCCAGTGTAAAGAAATCCGCCCGTCGCAATTGTCACGTTGCGAATGAAATGCCCGTAGAATGGGAAGTCGAAAGATAAGCGTACAGTCTGCAAGAATGACGCGAATTAGATATACAAACACTAAGCATTTTGTTGTTACGTACAGCTGCGCGGCGATGCGACTTTGATAACAAGTCACTGACTTTCATTCCCGTTTTGCTATCCACGTCAACCCAGTATTGCTTCGACGTCTCATCGTCGGTTCGAAATGAGCTATTGTAATAGATATGCGAATCCTTGAACAGAAATAAATTAGTTGTTTGCTTTAATTGAAAATCGATGTAGTAACAACTCACAGTTCGGACTACTTTAATGTGGTTCTCATTAAGCGATTGATTGAATAAGGTCATGTAATTGGGGTTCGAGAATTTGTTAATAGATATGTCATCATTGGCCTCCACACGAATGTTAGGATTCGTTATCACTTTTTTCGGAGGCTTAGTCTCCTTTGTCTCTTTGCTATCTTTGGGAGTTGCATCTTTCGGAACTGGTGTTGTCACAACTGGTGACCCTGGTTCCAGGGAATGTTCCACATTGATAGCCGTGGAATTTACCGAACTTGGGTGTACAGTTGTTTTCTCATTGGTAGCGTTCATTGTCTTGTTTACGGGTGTGACGGTATTATTAACCACCATCGATGGATGCGATAAGAGTGGAGTTGCAGAAGTTGGTGGTGCGGCAGGGACCTGATTGCTGGTATCACGTTTGTTAAGCGGGTGCTCATGTTGTCTAAAGAATATCTGTTCGCCAAAACTTCGTCCATTTGCTTCATCTATATTGTAGAAATTATAATCTAAAACCAAAAATGTCATCATTAGTTTTACACTAAAAATCATTGCAACATCAACAAATGTCAGGGGCACTAATTAAGTTTGAAGGCGATCATAAAATGCACTCACAACAAAGGAAACGTAAAAACTACATATGGAAATGAATACTATAATGAGCGAGCAATATGCGAGTGTAAATCCTGGGTACGACTATACCATGAATAATAATGATAATCCATCACACGGAATGGAAATCCAACGCGCAGAAAACGGAAATATATAGTCGCGCACTGTTTCCTTCTGAATCATGATGATGGTTGATGGTTTTATGAAACATTATTTATTAAATGCGTGCACATCCATATAACTTATCTTTTTCTCTACTTTGAAATTACATTTTTGCACTGTGACAATTAACGTTTGTCGCTTGCTGTAATTTCTTGCTTGTAATATAAATATATACATTTCTCTCGAAGGTCGTGCTTTGCAAAACTGTTAATTAACAATTAATCTTCTTAATCATGTTTTATTACTGCAATTTTGCAATTAATACGGAAGCCAAGCAAGACAACACTTCATAAAATTTACTTTTTATTGTAAATATCTAAACATTGCAAACGTTTGCTCTTTCATGTCAATGGAATGTTTTAGAAACAATTCACACGTAAAAATACCGCAAACTTCGCTTACAATTGAGAAATTTGCTATCTCTGAGTGAACAACTAGGTAATGAATGTCATACTATGACAAACTGAGGTTCCATCCGCTGCGCATTTTCGTTCTGTCCTATAAACTAGGAGATTTTGCGTGAAATTAGCCTTCGTAAAATTCGAAATCTCGTCAAGTATGTTGCATATTTCGTTAACTAAGTTATTTTGATTAAAAAAATGTTAAAATATCAAGCATCTGATTGGCCAAGGTCAATCAACATTAAGTATGGTAAAACAAGTTTCGACTTTTAGTCAGTCGTCGAAATCATCAATATAATTACTTAACTAATTCTGCACTTGCGGCTGATGATTGCCATGGAAATTGCGTATATTGCCAATAATTGTTGGCGCGCGCGATAATTTAACGAATTTACGGTATCGAAGGATAGAGAACATCGATCAGCGTTGAACAAACGCTGACTGTATAAGCATTGGTAATGAATAGAACCAGTTAATTATTCAATTAGTTAGTTTACTGCATGTGTGCTTTTTCAAACGCAGCGCCATGCAAATATCCACGCAACGGTTATTTACCATTATCATTTTGCTGGTGAACGGTATAGCTTGTGTCTAATAACAATAATACGCCTATTGTATTTTCATTGAAGCGCAAAGCGCAATTGACGCAGCTTATACTGATGAGCATGTGTTCAATTTATTTTTACTTGGATAAACATGTAAATAAAATGCGCAATAAGAAACATATGAAATAAAATGATGGCTTTCCAAAAATAACTTGTCATATTTATAAATCACAACGAATTCATTTCTCGCACCGCAAGACGCAACTTTGTTGTTTAGAAAAATAGACTTAATTTCAGCGTGCGTCCTATCAAAAAATTAAACTTCAATATATCTGAATATTCTGAGAATTACTTATTTACCTGTAATCATTGTTTAGAACTCAATATGAGTTATGTTATCAACGAACGAAATTATATAAACTGCAAATTACTTTAAATTACATAAATTGAAACGTACTTTATCGTTATGTGCGTTTCATGATCCGAGAAATACAAGAATTTGTACATATGCTATAATAATAAGAGATAACATCGTGAATATTTGAACAAAATATTGATATGCCTATATTTGAAAAACTACGTAAATCCGTGTTATTCATCAGATTTATAACTAAATAAGAGCGTTACAATAATATTGTACGTAGTGCTGATAATACAGGATATAACGATAAGTTCTTATCATAATTCAAATAGTCACAAAATGAAATTTGACGTGAGTAAACCAATCTTGAAATTTTCAAATGCTAGTCGTAAAAGTAAAGTGACACATGCGTTTCTACTTTTAACTACATAAACACCCCGACTGTAAATATTCAGCGGGTTTACCAGTTTTACAAAATAACGATACGTTTTTATGACATGTCAAAGTTCATTTACACGACATGCTAATGAATTTTTATCGCACGACAAATGAACATTTCATGATAAATTATCGAAATTCTCGCGTTAGTGTACGAAAAAAAAACGCTTGGTCACTTGGTTTAACTGCGCCCGATCAATATGCATTCCGAATCGGTGATTTGCCTACAATGGGTTTTCTTCCACTTTATGCCTTGCACTAAAAAAGCGCTTTTCACGAAATTACACACTTCCTGCTCGTGTACTTCAGCAGGATATTTAAAGACTTGGCCAAACAGTAAATGCATATCCTTCATCTATCTTGGCATGACTTTTTCGTACAAATCCGTATTACGAAGCTAAAGCCAAGTCGTGCTGATCGCGTCGATGCAACGCTTTAACCGAGCATATAACTGAATTATAGTTCAAAAATAGAACGAACCAACGACGCTAGAAGATTCACGCGAAACGTTGGCGTGGCGTGACTGTCATGTAAGAAGCGCGATGCATTTTTACGATTTCGTTGCCCTTTTGTCGAAGCTCAATTAATTTCACAATTGCGCGTTCTAATTTCCTTTAGCTTTTTCCACCCACCTTCAAGTCAACGCTACTTAAAGTATGAATGTCATTAAATGAAACGTTTTTCAAAACTCACTTAAGTACTTTCTGCGCAGATTTATGTGTGCTATAAATTCTACTTGAAATTGAATTAATAAAATTAATTTCTATTAATTCCGAACCGTAATAAAACAGGAAAAACAAACTAATCTTGATATTCAAATAAAATACGCTTGTATTCCATCCATTGTTGTCGTTCGTATTACAACAGTAGCGTAATATGCATCGGTAAACATGACGAAACCGTTGATAATTACGGAGGAATGACATGTGTCAACTTCCTACATTTACAAATCTCTTGTCCACATACAAATCCCATGCGTACCTACAGATAATTGTTTATTGATCTTAAAAATCACGATGGCTTATTGAAAATCAATAAACGTACACGAACGTAACGCCAGCAATAAATCATGGCTAATGAGGCGAACGAGCAGTAGTCGCAGTCGAAATGGGCAGCGGATCTCACATTAATAAATCTGAATTCGTGCACAAAAGAAAGCAATTATTGTTAATCGTCAAGCATGTCAATGTCAATGACTTGCAAGCGTGCACAGTTCATTGATAGCTCGATTGCGTGAGTCTACGTGTATTCGTCCATCTGAAAAAGCTCTCAAGCGTGCGACTTATTAAAATACGATTTGCAAACTTATTTGTAATTTATATCATTACATCCATTGTTAATGATAATTTTTGCACGACTTTTGAGAAAGTTTTAACCTACATATCCAATAGCCTTCCTCTATTTTCAAATAGAAACCACGTTGTTTGGAATAATAGAAAAGTCAGTTAATGATAGGAATTCATGGGTGTATTTTTATTGGAATTCATTTTAAGCTTTTGAAACATTCCATCCGCATTAGTGAATGAGATACGGGGGCCAACTTTTTGCCCACACTAATGTAGTAAATTTATGCGCGACTATATTCTATGCGTCTAAAACGCGAGTCCAGACGCATATATTTATACCGAAGGAAAACACGCTCGACCAGACTCTACATACGGTGAGTCTGCATATAACATGAGTTTATTTGTTGGAACAAAATCGAAGCGTAAATTTCCATAATGTGTGTCGTCGCATTTCTCAAGCTTGTAAACATTCTCTCATAGGTGTGTGTATGTACCTAGTGCCTTGGCACATTGTCCTTCAATCACACCGTAATCTCAATCGTTGTCAGTCAACTTCAGCTAGGCTGTAAACTCGTTTCGAGATCTTAATTGCAAAAGTATCGATTTTCCGGTGTCCCAGAAAAATAAAAATCCACCCGATGCGCGTCATCGCGGCCTGCAAGAGCCAAGATGCTCCCGGCAATTATTTCCGAGTGCGTTGAGGTAACACAAACAAAAGCGTATTACTGATTGTCAGGGATCGTATGCCTTCTGCTCCTTTTCTATGCTGAACATCGAACTTGTCCTGCAACTTTATATTTAGCCATGTGTAGTGTGGGTTTCGAAAAGTGGTCGTGGGCTCGCTTGTTGTGCCCATACTCCCCCTTATTCGATGGCTCACTTCAGTCAGTTGTTTCTTTGCCTATATTTTTACGTCGGGCATTTGCATTACTCCTTGTTTTGTTTCGATTTGTTTGTCTTTTTCTCCCCGACGCATGTGTTGCTTAATAACACAGGTATATACGGGTCAATCAAGAAAAAACATGATTTCGAAATGTTTATCGTGATCCGCGAAGGAACGACAGAATAACGCAAATAAACAAAAACATGTTCGCAGCCGAGAATAATAATCGACGATAACGCAGAGATGCTTTTAACGTGCATAACATTACACTTTTGTTGTAAACTGAATTGTAGTGAGTGCAAACGTTTATGGTTAATGATTTTCCATTTTGCAACATTTCATTTTGTGTTCGAAAACAACAATAAAACCCAAAGCATATATAGGTGCCAATGACTTGCGTTGCTTTTAGGGTTGCGTTGATACATCACGAAAAAGGATTATCATATTATTCTTGGAAAATTTCTTTTGTTCATTATATGAACAAGGCAAGCGCAATGCAGTGTAATGCAGCGACGACACGCAAATTAACGATACGTACGTGTACAAATTGCCTGTCATTAGTGATGGCAACTCAAGGCGGCGGCAACGAGCGCGAATGCAAGGCGTTAATAGAATTCAATAAATGTTGTGCGCCGTGTTACAGATACGAGGATCTCAACAAGGAGTGTGTGGTTCATTTCATATCCTGTGCGCCATGTGTCTAGGGAATAACACGAACAACGAAACCACACTTCAAACGACGTATCTCATTTATCGCATTCGTGCGAAAAGCCTCATTGCGTTTATTTATTAAACAAACACTCGTGGTAAATCTATTTTGGCGGAAAGAACATGAACTCGCATATACCAACTTCCATATTTTTATTAAATCTCCACAATACACTACAAGCATTTGCACAGATATGTAAGATAATATTGAACATAATTTGAGTCACATTAAATATTTATCTCTGTCTGATACTCGTATTTATCAGTCATATTTTGAGATATTTTAAAACCTTGGTTGTGTGCGACAGGTATTTTCCACAGGTAAATAAAATTCAACTGAATTTAATGTATCGATAATCGATTTAGCATATTAATTGCAATGATACATTTTTTAAAATGCGCGCAGTTAATAATAATGTATTATTAATGTGCAAATAATTTTCCATTCGTTATGCGATTGCTACAGTCATTCTTTAGAGTTAGCTGCAATTTGCATAATTCATTAGCTAGTCGATAAGGTTGAAAATTAATCATAGTTAACCCTAATAATAGACCTTACGAGAATTATTCCATTGCTCAACCTAAGCACACGTTATTATTTATATTTATGTTGCTCGAGAAAGTACAAATTGTGTTTCTTTTATTGGTAATTTTACAAGATTGATTCAACTGTTTCGAATGTGTATACCTCGTTTTGTTACGATTACAAATTTAAAACTAATTTAAATAGTTAAAGTAGTACAGTAAACAAATGGTTATCACCTAAGCACCAAATATAATTTAGCGTTAAAATCATATCACCTGTTGTCAAGCAATAAGCAACACATGCATACGATATCAATACGAATATGAACAATTTCATTAGACAAACTCGTTACTTACGACGTCGTGGAGTCAAATGGGGTTAATCAATAAAATTAGGTCGAATTAATTCTCGATGCATAGCGATAAATACGCGCAAACAGAATGAACAGTTAATGAATGCATCTAGATAATGCAATTGCTCTATTATTGTAAATATAATTGCCGATCTGCAATTGTAATTAACAGTGCGTTTCGTACGTGTGGTAACCGCGTTGTTAAAACAAGTTCCGTTTTTGTTTCAATTTACGTTTTTACGAGCAGCAACTATTTTCACTTCCAACTTGTGTAATGGCAAAGAACATACAAATTAAGATTCATTTTTGCCCGCTTCATGATTGCCGTTACAACCTGTCCGATCTGAAATGAGTTTCCACACAATTAAAACCGCATTTTGCTTTCACGCTTACTCGTTTCCTATTTTTTCGCGTAAACGCACATACATTCGGCTTCAATCACCGCCAACTTCTCTCGGAACGCATTCGTCGTAATAAGTGAGAGTCACTTTCTAATTTCGTTCCAAGTTTTTGTTTCATTGCGCGTTCTATCATTTCTACCAACATGCATCCTAAGATTAATTTCATGCCACCGATTATTACGTTTCATTTGTTCGCCTTGCTGCGTGAATACGTATAATTATCAGTCGATTTCTTTTGGCTGTTTTACGTAACGGATACGACTGCGATGCATTCGCCCAACAGCATAACAAGCAACAATTGAATGCGTCGTAGACAAATAATAAATTAGACTTGATTTGCAAACGAATCTATTTGACGTTGCGCGCATCGATGTGTGTGCTACCTACGCATACTGCGGCAACTTGTTGCATTTTCCTGCAGACGTGAAAATGATACACATTCGATCAACCTGTTCGTGCGTGCATAAACGAGCGTCAATTACACCTTGCTTCTGGCAGAGTTCTCAAGAAAACCTTCGGAATTCTAGCGCTCGTTACCTGAATGCCACTCACACTGCAGAGTAAATTATGCGTAGCGTATGTACTCAAGGAGATGGACTCACAAAATTGAAATGTCTTAAGTTACCTACCATTTAGGCACCAAGTTGTTGCTAATATACTCCAGAATATAAATAAAGCACACGATGTATCGCCACCCCCGACACACAACCGCGCCATTGTAAAGCCGCAACAAAACTAAATTGTAGGTATATAAGCATGTGTTTCGTCGATCTTCGGCTGACTTATTTAATTTTCGTTCAAAATCGTTACATGCCAAGCACATGGACTGATTCGACTATAGGCAACTAGCCACAAGGAAATACTTGTTCTCATAAATAAAACGCCACTTATGGATATATTTGCGCTTTTAATCGGATTGAAAGTATAATTTAATGATTGATACAAAGAAGAATAAGACTTGTACAAGAGTGTAATGTATTTCCTAATCTTACACTGGCAACGTCTTGGAAGTGCAGGTGAAGGTTATTGAGGTCGTGAAATGGAGACCAATAGAGACATAATAATGGCGTTAAGTGCGGCGCAGTTTATAAATATTTACTGAATTCAATGCATAAACAATAACGAGGTGATGTTTATCGCAGTGCTTAATATACTAGTATAATTCAGGTACAAATGGTTGATTATTCAATGCATTTCTGGATGGAAATGAAGCAAGATGTTTCAACCATAACCTAAATCAATAACAAAATATGATTACACCATTTGATGATTTTATTTACTTGATTAACAACGTTTTCCTTGGAGATGAACCGGTAAGTCTCTTATAAATACCAATCAATATTTATATAATTCCATGTGATTGATTTTTTATACATCCAACTATATCACATAGAGCTTGGAGGATTTCATATTGCTAATTGGAACAATGGTTGCATTTATTGCATTTGTACTTTGGTGCTGCTTTCCTGTTATCCCAAGGGAACCAGAACCACCAAATTATGATGGCAAAAATTGCCAAGCTAAGTACATGCAAAGAAGGGCTATGGACTGCTCTTCCTAGGTGTTTGGTGATCTATACATGCAAATGTATCATTGTCATAGATTAAAGTAACTTTTATTCTAATCAATGTTATATGTGTACAAATGTAACTAATTAACTGGCAATTCAATCTGCTTCTGTGGGTTATGTATGTTTGGTTAAGTGTGTGCAAAGATGATGTATCACTAAGTCCATGTATTTTTCAAAGTCATTACCAGATAATTCCTCTTGTGATTGTAGTATGTGGTCAATTGAGACTTATATGAAATATGTATTTAATAACTGTATATGTAACATAACTACAGAGATTTTAGAATATTAAGCAAACTATTTTATCAAGATATCACTCATTACAAAGCTAACAATATGAAATATGAAACATTCATTTATCAAGTTGGCGCTATTATTTATCCAATTCTGGTGGTGGACAGTTATCCAAATCATGCGATGTATTCGCATTATCAGTGACCGATATTTCGCTATCATCGTCTTCGGAGACTGGCGTTGGTGCAACAGGGGCAAAGGGGTCGAAAATAATATCTGAAGGAATTGACATTTTTTGGTTGAAGGCGTACTGCAAACATTTCATAATTAATATTACGAGTGGTAATATCTTAAGATTACTTACAAAGAAGTTATTGACATTGAATAATGTTTGATGGGCGTCCTTTGGTAGAGTCTCAGAAGCAAGCGATTCATATGCTTTCCGAAATGAATTGTTTGCTGTCCTTGCGAGGAACTTCATTTCATTCAAAGATTCTATTGCGGGCCCTAATTTTGATTCACGCAGTAAGTTATAGAATTCTTCTTCAGTGTAGTGGTCATTTTTGTTTTCAATTGCCAGCCACTTAAGTTGGAATTTTTTCACATTTTGCGCATTTTTTTTGAATGCATTAAGCAATGTATCCATCATCATGAGGTCGTAAGGTGTTGGGTTTAGAGGCTTGGTACAAGCGGCAGTTTCGTGCCATATTTCCCCGATTTTAAAAACCAGATAGTTGTCAGCAACATGCATGGTAATCTGAAATATCAATGTTATCTAAATAGTATCGTACTTGGACACAGTTAAGGTACTTTATCCTCCGTTGTTAAATCAGATTGATACATCTTATAGTACTCGTCCACGATTTCCACGGTCTCTGGAAATTGTGAACGTAGTATTTGAATGATTGCATAAATACGTGGTCTACTACTCAGATATAGATCTGAAATTGCAATACTTTTATCGGGCCTGTACTTTTTTAGTAACTCTCGTTGAGTTGCACCAATAATGGGATATTTTGGATCTGAAATCATAATTAAGTGGACATATAATAAATATGTGGGGAATAGTAAATACTCTACCACTGATTATGCCCCTAGGTAACATTTCCACGCTAATAGCCTTGTTTTCTTCACGAAATATATGAAGCAGTAATTGCAAGGAGCTAAAACCCTCCTTATACCAAGTCATAAAATAAGGAATTGCGGTACCCTCATTAACCAGGTCGGCAAAGTATCCCAAAGCAGTTAATTGCACGTAAAAATTTGCATCCTTTAAGATATCCAATAATAGGTACACACCTTTGAGCTTCACGAAATATAAATAGTTCACAACATTACATCGGCCATGTTTCCAAAGAAGGGATATCGCAGATATTATTAGTTTATCGTAATAGCAAGACTCCTTTTCTCTTGGTTGTAATACACGTTGAAAGAGATCAACGATCCTTTCAATATCATTAGCACAATCGTTGCTTGGAAGCAACGAAAGATTATCCATTGCTTGAGTCATTAGCAATTGGCTTTTCAATTTAAAATCATAATTAAATAATTTATCAAATATACCTGAAAGAAACAATATTTAGTATAACTTTTCAGGAGTATTTGAATTAATACTTCGTTGTAATTTTCGTTGTCTTTCTCTATAAAACTCGGTCAATACTCCGTTGGCATGATCGTAAGTCAGCAAGTGCCAAATAAATTTTAGGGACTGCAAAAACATCTCAAATTGTAATTCATAATCGTCAATAGCGTGTAATGTCCTTGTCAATTTAAGCAACTTCTTAGGACCATCAGAAAGGTCGAAATATTCATAACATATAGGAAGTAATTGTTGCAATGCGAATATCGAAGTAATTTGTAGAGATTCATGGAACTGTGGTGCCCACACAAGTTCATTCTTGTCAAGTAGATTAGTTAGCAGACAAAGTACTTCCTCGTCAATATAAATCTGAAAATGATCATATAACACAAGGTAATTAACTTATTCCAACAGAGTAGTACCTTATCAATCCCTAAGAGATCTTTACATGATACTAGCGATAGAATAAGCAAACGTTTAAACTCGAAATCACTCGTATCATCGGGACGAAATGTCACAGTCGAGGCCCAAGTACCTCCTAAAGATCCATCGCATATTTTTGCCAATTGAGCAAAATCATATACGATACCAGATTGGACATATTTGCCTTTAGGAAAGCAGTCAATAAGCAGCAACCAAAGTGCAGTAACAAAATTGCGTTCTGTTTTGCACCTTGGATCCAATGTGTAGATTTGAAAGGCATAGCGGAGTCCCCAAAGTGCTTCCACTGGCGGTGCCTTTGTACATTGAATAACTTTCTTGGGATATCCATTTTGTTTATACGTATCAAGTAACGCAAATATTAGCATTATAGAATCATCAAGTGGATAATCAGGGTTTACTTTTAAGTCATCATATTTGGGCCTAGGGCCACCAAAGTGTTCTTGCCATTGTGGATTTAAACGGTACATTATTGGACCCAGAGCAATTTCGGTAAAAATCAAACCTGAAATAAAATATTTTCACACCGATGTCTTTTGAAAATAGTACATTAACGTACGCGTATTTACAGAAAAAGACGCCATCAAATATAGTATTTCTATCAACTGGAAATACAATTCGTTTGTGCAAAGTTCTAGATATTTGGAGAGTATGAACGGTAAGTCTGACCGTCCTATGTGCTTACTAACTAAATGAATTGGTAACGAATAACATAATGGTTGAGTCTCAGTAGTAAGAAGAGTTTTCAGGGAGTTTAGAACCGTTTGTCGAACTTCGGGTCGATTAGATGTTACCAAAATGTATCCTGAATAAGAGAATTCTGAGTTATTTCTCAGTTAATATGATATGGTTTATAACTAACCAAAGAAAGAAAAATACTCCTCTAACTCTTCACAATAGTCGAGAATTTCATTGGAACGATATAAAAGTGGAGGATATCTCATCAACTCCAAAAGATATATTAAAAATGGATAAAACTTATCTATTATATCACTTTTACATATCAATATTTCAATTAATTTCGTAGCATTTGATATGTCCTGTAACCACTAAAATTTATATTATAATGTGTCTTAACGCAAATTTAAACTGTTGGGATACTTACAAATCCGTGAGATAAGGCATATTTTAACTCAGAAAGTAAATAAACATGTCGCTTGGTTTGGTCATCTGATATTTTCGAAGTAAGAAGTCGTACCAATGTATGAAGAAGACATTTTGGATTGACTGTCTTCCGTGAATCGTGTATTTGAGGCGGTGGTTGATGGTATAAACATGGCTCACCACATGCTAATATCTCAAAACTATTGTCGACTAACTCCATGCTGCACTTAGTTGTACTCGAGTTCGACTGATTTGTGCTGATTTGACGTTTGTTATTTGTAACGGTCAGTAACGGTTTCCACAGGTTTCTAGAATAATTTTGGATTGTTTTTCGACCGGAGAATTATACACACCATTGTCGTTTTCACATCAGTAAGGAGTAGTAGATTCTTACCTTTTTGAAACATTTCAAGAAACAAAACAAAAATGTCCGCTTCATAGTATTACTGGTTGCATACGGTTCGTAAGGATTTTCTTTGTCCTGACATGACCCTTGCTTTTGCTTTCACTTCCCTTCTATGGATTGATGTTGGTTTAGGTGCAATATCCACCTCGGCAACCGCCAGCCTATACCGCGTACGTGCGGGAGGTAATTGTGTATGGCGCTAAGTATTGTTTAGGTAACCATGTGTGTAGAAAGTATGTACAAATCGTTCGTGTTCGTCGTCGTTATTTGACGATTTAAGCATAAGAAGTGTGTCAATAGCAGCCTGCACTAATCGCGATATGCAGCTGGAAAATTGCAGGAGCACAGAATGAAGCACGTTTTTCATCGACGGCGAGTGTGGCTAGAATTGTGCGGTGCTGTGTTTGTCATCTTTCCGAACCTGTAGAATTTGCAAAGGAGCATTGTTGATAGTTAACATCGAATCAAGGTAAATTACATGTACGTATGTCAATTACAGTTTTTATTGTTATATTCATACACTATTTTTTAATAATTATCGTACGAGAAAAGCGTATTAATTCAACATAATCTGTGACTTATCAACGAAACAATATTTGCAAATAGATCACGTGCAAATGGCGTACGTGTTGGACGCGTGAATAAATTGCATTCAATCGTCGCGTAATCTAAATTTGCAATCAGATGAATGAGAAAATGCATGGATAACGTGCGAGTGTCAAAGACCTATCGATTATTACGTATGCTAGGCACATGCATTACGATACATCTTTGCATATTCTTGAAGGGCGGCATGAGACGGCGGCGTTATATCATCTGCATTTTTATAGCTCGCGAAGTAAATCTACATGTTTATGTAATCCTTCCCTGAGAAATGTAAATTTCTACTTGAATTATGCCATGCAATCTTGAAACGATTCGTGTTGTCCTTAATGCACAAACCCTTGAAATCCTTACTTAGATTTATTTATCACCTTCATTAGTGTTGACTGCATTTGTACATGTCATTGCATTACAACACGTAATATTGATTTACGATTATTACGGATCGCTGTTTACTTTTTTAATGAGGATGCTGACCTACATTATTACCTACACTTTTGGCAAATTAATAAAAAAATTTTATAATTAAAAAATACAAACTTTATAGTCTTCGGGTATTATTATGTAGTTAGAAGGAATAACGAGCGAGGTTATTAATCAAGTCGCAGAGTAAAGCGCACAAAAGGATCAAACGCGTTAAATGTTTATTAATTATATCCAGTAATTACCGATTGCGGTGCAAACGGTGTGTGGATAATGATAAGATGTGAAGCGGTTGAGGGCGGTAGTTAATAACCCATGAGCTGGACGGCTGTGGGTAATTGCAGGATGTAAAGCGCAATGCGTATAAATTGGGTGCGAGGAAACTAATTACAAAAGTTATAAATTACAAATCCTTTCTGCCGATGATAATGCATGCCTGTGTACGATTAGGCCCAAATGGATACGAATGAAAACTGAAGCGGATGCCGAGTTATATTTTATGTACAACCGTGGAGAATTTCTATGTGTATATCCTAGGATAACGTATACACGAGGGTTGGTTGAGCGGGGAGGTAAAATGTTTCCTGAATACCGCTAAAGGTATTTCAAATCGCATGCCGATCATGTTCAAAATTGTTTATCGATTTGCAATGAGATTTGCAATGAATATGCTATTACTACTATTATAAAAGCGTATTCTGAACTTTATGTGAATGTAACATATTTGCGAGTACGCAATCATTTCACAATATGAGTCTAGTTTATTTCGGAATTGCGTGTTTTAATTGGATGCTAAACTAGCAATCGATAGTTTAATCATAGCTAAATTATGAGCTTGTTATTAGCTCGGCATATTAACGAATAATCCGAATAGTTGCTAAACTATTTTGAGAGAGCAATAAAAGTTTGTAGTAATTAATTATTTACAATTTAGACATTTTATTGGCATATTATGTTTTATAACTTTATGCAGCAAAATTGTTTTCTACATAGACTAAAACAATAAGTACATTAAGTAGCTGCAATTATGGATGGAACTTGAAGGTTTCAAATTGCTGCAACTTGAGTTTACTTGAATTGTTTATCTATAAATAGAATGTAATCGTTGCAATTGAATTACAAGTCGTTGCTAAATTAATTGAGAGAGGCAGACATCTAAAAATACGTGTTAGTGAGAAATTCCAAGAAGGTAGAATAGTTACTTATTTAATTAATTAAAACTGCGTGATTTTATTAGGACGTTAACGTTAATTCTCTTGACATAAAGGCAAACTTTTCTCTAATGAGCTTTAAAACAATAATTGGCATGAACTTTCTTCTGTTGACAATAAAAATATTTGCTTTGAAAGTTAATGTTGTCATTAAAGTAAACAATGGCATAAGGATATAATTTGACGCCGTACATTTATATAAAATAATACGACATATTTTATTATTATAAGTTCATTTTTCAACTAGTTGTAAAGTATTGCAATATTTTCAACTTTATCTATTAGTTTTGTCCGCCATTCGTTCGTTCGTCTTGTTTATACTTTAAAAAGACATAGAAGCACATTTTCTAGCCACTTTTGTGTTATTGATGACTATCAGCGTCCTGCAGACGCGACCTACGCCAAGAAAATATCGCCCACACAAGGAAGACCCTTTGCTACCCCACTGGAAGGGTGCAAAGCGCTATATTACGAGGAAATAACTTTTTTTATCTTTCAGTAGGGAACTTTACGAGCGTTTCACACACTTAGTTCGTGGTAAAGTACATACTTGCAGAAAATAGGGAAAGTACAGAACTAAAGAGCGCAATATGAAAAGGAACCGCATGTTACATACGAGCATGATGAGTCATTTTGATAGAAGATTAAAAATTTATGCGCCTTTGTTTCAAGTCCCTTTTTACAGTTTTCGATTTACATAAAGTAGCAAGAAATACGAAAGATGGGAATTCAAATTATTTGAAACTAATTTGCTGTGAGAGTAATGACAGTGTTGATAGTAATATTAAATGTGATATTAGGGTTATGATTCTTGGAATGGTAAATATTTGATGAGCAAAAATACAATTGAGTGGTATTAGTGTTGGTTGGGAATAGCACTTGAGCTAATATTTGTTGTTTGGAGAACGGGAAACCGTGCGAGGAAGTGGCAAGTTGTTTGGGGTGCATTTATTAGTAGCATTAATAAAGAAACGCGCAAGGGCTGGAGTTCAAACAGTATAACTATATTGATTTTAAGGGTTTTGTTATCATTTTACATTAAATCGTAATAGGTGAAATGAAAAGAAATCCAATATTTTTGGTTGAAAATGATCAACAGCTATAAATAACTGATTTAGACCAAATTTGCACCGTTTTGTTCCATAACTTATTCCGATTTTCAAATTTCATTATGCCTCACTCATAGCAGCCTTCATCTGTATTTTCAAACAACTCAAAAAGTCGATTTTGACAGGCGTCTCTTTAAACGACTTTTTAACCAGCAAACTTGTTCGTGAAGCATGAGAAAAGCATAAGATTAGCATCATTTCTTCACGATTATCACTGATATCGTATTATAAGCCGCATGCATAAAAAGCTCCAAACGAAGCTCTTGGAGCTTCTTTTGAATCACTATCAAGGTGTATGCGTAGTCTTTCTCGAAGAATAACGTTAAAATATAGCTTATATTCTCCTAGCCAGTGCACACGGATATTGCCGTGAAATGAAATATTAATATTTAAAAAATTTTTTTAGCAATCGATAAAGTATTAGTTGTAGTTTACAAATATGAAAATTTCATTTCAATCGGTTAAGTACTTCAAAACGACTTTGTCATTCAAGATCTAAAGTCTTTTTCAATATTGAAGAAAAACAAATACACCATTGCAAAGAACGTCTCACGACCTATAATAATGTGTAAAATATTATGCATTTAAATAAATAATTACATCCGTATTCCGCGTTTAGAATTAATAAAATTTTTCAAGTAAAAAAAATTTCGAATCAATTTTTAGTAGGTTGTGCTACGTTGTGCTGTCGGGTGACTTACACCATTCCATAGATAAAATTCTAATTCATCTCGACTTTATGTGAATTGGATGCTAAACTAGCAATGTGCGAAAAAAAGGACGCTGCAGTGTCCATCTTTAGCACGCTCTCACCCAAAATTCTAAGAAAGCTATTCTTTCTATCGGCATAGAGTGGAACCCAATCCGTCTTATACAACGCAAAATACAGTGGTACCTCAACATACGAGTGACCCAACTTA
>JARJDV010004124.1:0-11879 GCA_030264675.1 Anaulacaspis nigra
AAGTCAAGTCATTCAATGCAAAAATTAGCCAGTGCATTTATACTGATGAGCATTTCTAGCTGCACGTCCAGTGTATCCTTTGCCACACAGGTCACACGTATAAGGCCGTTCATTTGTGTGCAATCGTTCATGCGTCTGTCGTACACTGAATTGGGCAAATCGCTTATCACAATAACGGCAAGGATAAGGTTTCTCTCCGGTATGAGTAACCTCGTGTGCCTTCAATCCTTTCTTTTGATAGAACTTCCGGTCGCAATACTTGCATGGTATAGTTTTCTCTCCATGATAGGACGAATGAACCGTTAAACGGTATAGAGACGAAAATGACTTGCCGCACTTATCGCAAATATGATTCTTCGCACCATGAACGCGTGCAATATGTCGTTTGAATAACACTATATGTTTAAACTCATCACCGCACTGGTTACATTTGAAGTTTGGGACGTGTCCTAATTTCTTTTCAGGATGAATTAGAGCAACATGCGCCTTCAGATCATTCGCAGTAATGTAAGTATTCGCGCATACATCACATTGAAAGCTACGAACGCCTGCATGTCTCTTAAGATGGTCATTGTACAAGACCAGCAATGGAAATCTTCGATTGCAATCACGATATTTGCATAAAAATGGATTCATGCTCGCTAAATGCTTTGTGTAATGATTCTGTAGTCCTTTTCGTGTCTTCAGTACAGACGTGCACAATTCACACTTTGGTGCTTGGGTATGCTCATCATACACATGCATCGCATACTCCAAAGTCTTTTTAAACTGTTTTTCACAATGAGAACATTTATGTTGAAAATCATGACTATCTAAATGCACTTCCAATTGCATTATAGTATCGAATGTAGATCCACACACGTCACACATGTATGAAAGTTTCACAAAGTCTTCAATCTTACGATACAAAGTTCGATCGTTCGGATGATTATTTGAAAAATGATTTGATAATTCAAGTGCACTCATTGCAGTATCCACATTGCACAGAAAACAAAAGAATTTCGTGTTATCATTTGGTCGTTTGCACTTTCTTCCAATTTCTATTGTGTTTCTAATGTTATTCTTTCTACTTCTACGTTGATTCGCGTCCCTAAAAATAAATTTATTAAACAAAATATTACATAACGTTTGTAGTTCATGAAATGACTAAACAATCAAAGGAATGACATGTAAGGAACCTGTGATTACAATTAATTAAATGTAAATATTCTGCTTCATGAACTAATACAAACCTATTAGACACAAGTGTGTCTCTTAGTCCCTACAAATAGACAAATTAGATTGACAGCATTAAAAAGTTCGAAAATCTTACTTTCCATTATTGCAACTTGAGAAAAACATAGTTTACTTCAATATTTTTTATTGCTTTACATGAAATTATTACGATGGCTCTTTATTTACGAATTAATCACTTGAAAATTATAAACATGATATTAGTGTGTTATCTAAGAATAACACATCAGTGTTTCCTGTGGATTAAGTTAAAACTTCCAACTTAGGAATACATTTCTTTTTGTGAACGTTGAGCATACCTCCTGAGGTAAATGCCTTACCACACAATTCACAAACATATGGCCGCTCATTGGTGTGCAGGCGTTCGTGTATACGTCTGCTACCGGCTTGTGAGAAGCCTTTCCCGCAAAACTTGCAAGGATAAGGTTTTTTCCCATTATGAATACGCTCATGTTCCACCAATGCCATTTTGATAGCAAACATTTTCTCACAAAACTGGCACGACAAAGTCTTATCACCATGCCGCATCTGGTGTAAATTCATTTGCGAAGCTTTGATACTCTTTCCGCAAATATCACACACTTGATGTGGGGTGTGATGTGCACGTCGTTCATGTCTCTTGAGTGCTGCCTCCCCTTTGCACATTTTACTGCATATCGAACATTGCATATCCTTGTAAGCAACTTCTTTATGCACCGTCTCCAAGTGCGTCTTTAAATACCAAGGCGTAGCGTAGAAGAGCGCGCATTTTTCACACTGGAATCTAACGGGCGCGTCGGACTTTACTTTAACTGTTTTCTTTTTGTGTGTTTTCGCATGTGATTTCAACGATTCCGGTGCTGGAAACCGTTTATTACAATTAAGCTCCTCGCATTTGTATGGCTTATAATGCTCGCCGTGTTTCCCATAATGTGGAATTACATTAACTTTCTTCTTAATTTTCTCGGAACATATTTCACATTTTGGTTGCACGCTGTGCTTGAATTGATGCATTGCAAAGTACACAACTGTCGCGAATGTTTGGTCACAGTGAACGCATTTATGCACCTCTTGATTCGCGTGTTCGACGAGATGATCGTTGAGCTCTTTGTACGATTGAAATTCCTCCATGCACAACTCGCACACGGGCGTAACATTGATGAATTTGCTAATAGGAGAATGCTTGAATTTGCGCGTTTTATGATCGTTGTTGTAATGCACAGTGAGTTGCTCCCTCGTCAACGGCAGGCCCGTCATGCAAATCTTGCAAAAGTAAAGCCTGGTGTTTCCTCGCCTAAAATCAATTACAATTAGTCTTATATACAAATACAGTATAAACGTTATATTCCTATCTTAAATACACATGGGAAAGCGTACAAAGCGTAAAAATAAGAAATTTTATTTAAATAAACTCCTATACACGTGGCGTACAAGTTTTCAAGTGCGAGTTGAGCACTCCCGTTGAGATGAAGCCTTTTTGACACAAGTGGCAAATATAAGGTCGTTCATTCGTATGAGTTCTTTCATGTATCTTCCGCGACCCAGCTTGCGTAAAACGCTTATCGCAATGTCTGCAAGGATAAGGCTTTCTCCCGGTATGGATATTCTCATGGTCGGTGAGCACACTCTTTGCAGCGAATCGTTTATTACAATAACGACATGCATGTGCCTTTTCGCCATGATACTGTTTGTGATTGCGCAACGCAAAAATATTTCCAAATTCTTTCCCGCATTCTTCGCACACTCGGCTGCCGGTGTCATGCATACGATGCTTATGTTTTCTTAATCCATTCTTGGATTTAAACAATTTCTCGCACACATCGCATTTGAATTCGTCTTCGACGTCATTCGGATGTGCCCATCGCTTATGATCGCGCAACTGTGTCATGTTGCAAAAATTATTCGCACACAGTTCACAACTGTAATTTTTCACACCCATGTGAACGAGAAGATGCTCCTGGTATATTTTTGCAAACGTATAGCGCTTTCCGCAAATATTGCATAAGTACGGCTTCATACTTTGTAAATGACCGCAGTAGTGCGCAAATACGCAACTTTTATTCGTGAATACCACATCGCATAATTCGCACTTTGGCGTCTGGTAATGTTCGTACTTGTGCATTGCATATTCGTATATGGTTTTAAATGAATTCGAACAATGCGTACACCGATGCTGATCTTCGTGTATCTGCATATGTTCGTGTAGATCACGTAAACTGGAAAACTCTTGCTTACAAACTTCGCACACCGGTACCATCATTAAGTAATCGTCAATGCGTTTATATTTAATCTTCTCGTAGGGGTGATTATCCAGAAAATGTTTACGCAGTTCTGCACCTGTCATCGTGGTTGAGCTGTTGCAATAATAACAGAAGAAATCATTGCCCGGTGGTATTTTGACGGTGCCGTTCTTATTAACATTATTCGTGCGTTTCCTACAAAGAAACATATTAGTATTATATTAATTGCCATACAAGACCAACACTAAGTACATTCTATTTACATATGGATTACATGTTATGGTGGGGTATAAATTTATATTACGTTTGTTTTTATAAAATTTTACATATTTTACATTACGAATTGTTTTAACGTCGTCATTGGAAAAATATTTCATTGCTTGGTTGCATCTGAAAATGAATACACTGATCAAATATATATGATTTAAATTTTTTATACATACTTCGTTTTAAGCAAGAGCAAGATGAATCACCTATTGTATGTATGTGTCTTAAAAAGGACGCTATGCGTTTACATATAAATTTAATAATTATAAAAGTTTGTTTAAAGATGCGTATTTGATTCAATTCTTTCACATTTAAATGCCATTTTATCGGATTCATAATTACACTTGAAATCCGATGCTGCTGCACCGATTTGCAAAGCCGTAATGGTCATAACGGAGCCTTTCTCTTTAATAATATTATGCACACTTTTCAAATGTGTCTTAAGCGAATGACTTTGTGAAAAGCCCTTGTCACAAACTGTACAAACATAGGGCCTTTCACCGGTATGAGTACGCACATGCTCGCGAAGTCGCAGATAACTAGGAAATGCTTTCTCGCAGTATTTACACTTGTACGGTTTAATATTGTTATGAATATTCATATGAGTTTTGAAGAGATCGTGACTGACGGTTTTGCCGCATAATTCACAGAATCGCGGCTCCTTTTTAATGCGTTTCTTTTTAATTTTGATGCCCTCATGAATTGCCATTTTGTGCAATTTCAAGTTGCCTTTAGTCGTCAGTGCTTGTCCGCACATATCACAGATCCACGTTTTACCAGCATTTTTATGCCATTTCGAATGCTGGTGCACAGCTTTATGAGAATTGAGTATCATATCGCATAATTTACACTTCTCCATAAACTTAAACTCGCTTGAACACTTATGGTTGAGGAGATCGCGTTGAAAGAGGAACTTTTCGCCACAGACGTGACACTCCTGTCGTTTTGTTTCGTCCTTATGCACTTCGTACAAATGCCGCCAAAGTCGTAGACGATTGCGGCACATTTGCGAGCATTCCGGGCATTTCACCATTGGTTCGGCCAAATGCGAATACATATGATTACGCAGAGACGCCTTCTTTGGATAAATATTTGAGCATACCGAACATGGGTATGTCATTCCTCTGCCGGCTTTCAAAGTGCTCAAATAAGTTTTTATATCTCCCAACGATGGTATTTTGCTAAAAACAATACCTTCTATTAGTATACATCAAGCACAACTTGTGAATACAAAAAATGATCTAAAAGTGATACACTATTAGAGGCTTAGGACATACCCAAGTTTATGAGTATTATTTATTGCTTATAAATGTTATAAATTAAAATTTCGTCATTAAGATAGTTATTTATCTTCGTTGTTCTCCTTGCCATGCACGCTCTCCTTGTGCGTTTTCACGCAGTGTCTTTGCGTGAATCCTTTACCACAAATGTCGCAGGTGTAAGGTCGATGGCCAGTATGCGTACGTACATGCTCGTCAAGTCGTCCTTTCGATACAAATGCTTTCGTGCAATAGGTGCATGCGTACGGCTTGATATTTAAATGAATATTCATGTGCGTTTTCATATGATCCTTGTACATTTGTTTGCCGCATATTTCGCAAAAGACGAATTTGCGGTAACGCCGTTTGTCAAATTTGACGCCTTCGTGTTTCCGAAGTTTATGACTTTTTAAATATTCTTCGCATCCTAGAACATCCCCGCAAATATCACAAATTACTGGCTGGCGGCTGGAGTATCCATTCGGGCACTTATGCGACTTTAAGCCCTGCCAAAATCGAAATTTATCCCCACAATAATCGCATTTCTTCATTTTATCTTCATTGTGCACTGTTCGTATATGACGAGTTACGAGGAAGGTGCTTACAAATGTCTTATTACATATTGTGCATTTCATTCGCTGCTGCTCGCTTTTTATATGAGTTAAAAGATGCTGTCCCAAGTTGGTTTTGTGTGCAAAGTCCTTATCGCAGCACATACAAGGATACCGGCCGTCTTTCGCACGTACGACTTTAATGTATTCTTGTTTTTGTGCCATTGTTAACGTCCTAAAAGTACGATGATGTATTATTTCATATATTTTTGATAATCTTTTTACATTTAATACTAATTACCAATGCCATACTGAAATAAATACTTTATCTTGGCAAATCAAAACAAAATAAATAAGGACGGGACTTATTGCGCATATATTTTAGGAAATATACAACAGTTAAATATTTGAAATTGTTTCTTGTAATTCACAATGCTTTTTCGACATGTGGCTCTTCAAGCAGTGGCGTTGCGAAAATGTTTGATGGCAAAATTTGCAAGTGTATGGTTTCTCTCCGGTATGCGTACGCATGTGAACAACTAAAGTGTTCTTATTAGTAAAACCCTTATTGCAAATATTGCACAGAAATGGCTTAATGCCATTATGAATATTCATATGTTCTTGATAGCCTGCTTTTGTTGACATGATCTTGTGACAAAGTGCACATTCAAATTGCTTCTTGGTTGCTTCTTTTCTTCTTTGCATCCGTCTGGCCAAATTACCATTGTGTAGATCAACGTGATAATGATACTTGTTTAAATTATCACAAGTCACTCCGCATATTTCGCAAAATAATGCTGTACCATGTGACATTTCTTTGTGCGATTGAAGATTCTTTACGGCATGGAATAATTTATCACAATATTCGCATTTGTACTTTCTTTCCGAGGCAGAACACACGTGTCTTTTGTAATTGTATTTATATTTTGTAGAGAATTGACACACATTGCATTTAAAGAGATGTTTCGGTTTATTCTCATGTTGCTTCATGTGTGCATTAAGAATATCCTTCAAAGAAAATCTAGATTTGCAAATAGGACATTCAAACGGTTTTTCAAAAACATGATGCATGTACATATGTCGTCTCAGAGAATTTTTAGTTTTACATAAATAAGGACAAACTGCACACTTTACGCCATTAGCTTGCCACGAAATGGTTTTTAGATATTGTTCAACTTCCTCTTGGCTGTTTCGAATCCTAAAACAAGTCATTGTTTATAGAGCATAATCTTAATTTGGAATTGATACAGAAGCTGTGAATCGGATCCTCAAGAAATCTAAATCACTTTCATTCAATAGAAAAATAACATTTTACTATAAAAATGATTTATTATTATACTTAAAGCTAAAAAGAAGCAATACTGCTTTATTCCACTTCACATTGATATCGTCACTTGCAAATCACTATGTTTCTTCGTTAAATGATTCGTGAGGCAGTGTTTTTGCGTGAATGCTTGTCCACAAAACGTGCAGACATAAGGGCGCTCTCCTGTATGCGTTCGTCGATGTACAATTAGCGATTTCTTGCAGGTGAATGTCTTTTCGCATAACTCACACGCGTGAGGCTTAATACCATTGTGAATATTCATATGTTCTTGATATCCTGGTTTCGTCATGAGAATTTTCCCGCATAGCGCGCACACAAATTCCTTTTTCTTAACCATCTTTCGTTTGATCATGCGTTCGGCCTGCCGTCCGTTATGAACATCCATGTGGTAATCGTATTTGTAGACATTCTCGCACATAATGCCGCAAATCTCGCAGAATTTAGGCCCACCATGTACACATTTCGTGTGCATACGTAAGCTCGCTTTCGAAAAAAATGTCTTGCCGCACAAGTCGCAAATTAAGTTCCGTTGCGTATCTACGCATAAATGGTTTTTAATACTTCTTTCGTAAATCGAAGTAAACGGGCATTTGTCGCATTTCAGCAGTTCAGTCGGTTTCTCCTCATGGGATTTTATGTGAGAGTTGAGCATTACTTGCAGTGAGAACTCTGCCTTGCAAAACCCGCACTGGTATGGCTTTTCAAATACGTGGTTCTTATACATGTGGTACTTCAGCGAATACTTGGCCGTATACGAAATCGGGCACACTGAACATTTAAAGCTTTTCGCTGTCCATGACAGCGTCTTCAAATACGCTTCAACCGCTGCTTGGCTACTCTGTTTGTAATTCTCAACCAGCTTCCTAAAACAATGGTTTTGTTTTAACATCCATTTAAATGTCCGCACTTTAACTATATACATTTTAAGATACTCTATTCTAAGTAGAGAAAACAACATATTATGGAAATAACAATGTCACTTTTCTTGGGTTTCCTTTATTCGATTGCAAATTATAATATATTTGTTATTACAATCCCATTAAGTTATTCAATTGTGGGTTTTCGTTTGGTCCTTTATATTTGTTCTCTATAAATAAAACGTAAAATTGGGCCTAAAATGCATGTAAAAAACAAAAATATACGAAGGGCAAAATGGATTATATTTATAAAAATTAATCATATATTCAATCTGATTATATTTTTCACTAATTGAGTAAGTATTCAGATATAATACCTTTGTATGATAACATTTAAACAACTGAATCAGATTTTGAGAATCATAGATTTTTCATCGGTTAAAGTTTCTTGGATATCACTATGCTTTTTAGCCAAATGGCTCGTAAGACAATGTTTTTGGGTAAATGCCTGGTTACAAAATTTACACACATAAGGTCGTTCTCCTGTATGCGTTCGTAAATGAACCACCAATTGTGGTCGTGTTGTAAAATCCTTATCACATATTTTGCATGAGAAGGGTTTAATTCCATAATGAATGTTCATATGCTCCACGTATCCAACTTTCGTGATGAGTACCTTCCCGCATTGTGCGCACACAAATTCTTTTCGTTTTGCCATTTTGCGTTTAATAATTCTTTGTGCTTGACGACCAGTATGCAAATCCATATGATATTTATATCTGTATTCATTCTCGCAAACCACACCGCATAGTTCGCAAAACTTGGTGCCTCCATGAACTTTCGCAATATGGCTTCGTAGGCTTGCTTTAAGATAAAATGTCTTTCCACAAGAATCACAAACTAAATTTCTTTGCGTATCGATACATAGATGCTTCTTTATGCTTGTTTCGTATACAGACGTAAATGGGCATTTTGGACATTTCAACACTTCTTTCGGTTTCTCCGCGTGACCTTTCATGTGAGCATTAAGCAAATACTGCAAAGCGAACTTCATCTTGCAGATTGTGCACTCAAATTGGCGGTCAAACACATGATCCTTGTACATGTGCATCTTCAACGAATGTTTAGCAGTGTACGCGCGTTCGCAAACTGGACACTGAAAGTGCTTATCCGTCCAGGATATCGTATCTAAATAGGCTTCAACGCCCGCTTGGCTACTTTTTGCGTTAAAAACAGCCCTAAAACAATTTCATTAATTTAAACACCTTTCGAATTCTTTACATCTATCTATGCTATGCAATACGAGAGTTCAGTCAACACTTATAAAAGGATGGTACTTTGAGTACATAAATATTTCGTTGGTAACATATTTTTCATAATCATATACATCACATGGAACAGCAAAGTCTTAAATATTAACGAATAAATTATTATCACTTATGATTTAATTGCCGTTGTTCAATTATAACAACAGGCGAGCAGTCTTCGAATATTGTCTCTTCCGGTAGTGTATCACCTTTTGCTTCATGCACAGCTATATGTGCTTCAATTTCCGGAATTGTAGAATAAGTCTCTGTACAATATTGACATTGGTAAGCTTCTTCAAAAACAATTGACTCATCTACCTCTTCAGTTTCAACTTGATGGGTATCGAAGTGAGTGCGTATTTCCAGTGCACTAGGATAAGTTGCTTTACAAATATTACAAACATAAACAGCCTTTCCATCAACAGTCTTCCGCTTAAACTTGGGTAGCGCCGATTGTTTCTCATTACACTCAATGTGAACTTTGTTCACATGACTTCGTAAGAAATTAAGATCAATAAAGCTCTCATCGCAAACTTCACAAGGGAACGGTTTGTCTACATCATTATGTGTATGAAGATGTATCATCAACTGATACATGCTGCGAAAGACTTCGTTACATTTCATGCAGGCTATCTCCCCAACATGATGAGCACGCCGAATATGCGCACATAGCACATCTTTTCTCAAGAAATCCTGACCGCACAATTCGCATATAAATGACTTTTCACCAGTGTGCATCTTCAAATGGACATTATGTGCTCCTTTCTGGATGGACTTTTTACCGCAAATGTGACAAATATAACGCACCCCAGAGTGAATACGCTTATGACCATTCAAAGCGCTTTTCGTACTGTAATACTTAAGACAAATATCGCACTTGTATGTTTTGGGGTCCTTCTTTTTATGCATTCTAATATGTTCTTTATAGTAACGCTTGCTCTTTATCACGGAGCCGCAAACTTCGCAAGGATAACGAATACCTTCGTGCTCGGCACGCTGATGATGCCTGAAAGAAACGTCTGAATAAAATTCTTTACCACAGTCTTCGCATTTATGCTCATATTCGCCAGTGTGTCGTCGCATGTGACTCTCCAACATGCGCCGCGATTGAATTTTGCGACCGCAATAATTACACTCGTACTTTTTATCAACTTCGTGCGTTTTTAAATGAGTCTTATATAATATCTCGTATTTAAACTTCATTTCGCAAAGCGGGCATTTAAGGTCGCGTTCAACATGGACGCGATCGACATGCCTTTTCAATTTCGACAATTGGTAGAAGCGTTTCCCGCAAAACTCACAAGGACGCGACTCCCTGCCATTGCTACGCACCGGTAACTCGTCCTGCGCCTCTACCCCAGCTTGCACTTTGTGCAACATAAGCGTCTTCTTATTGCTACATTCAACCACGTTCCTCTTAAACACAACCGGCAATGACTTCAAAACTAATGGAATAGTACGCCCATCTTTGGTATGAATTGTTACTTTCTCTTGAACATCCGGCGAGATAACAACAAACTTCTTTGGCACACGTCTAGGCCCGTTGGTTGTATCAATTAGTACAGTTTCTTCGTCACCGCATTGTGCGCCCGTAGATAATATCCTAAAATATTAATATTATTAGAAAGAAAAAGACAACGAAGTAAACGAAATATATCCAGTTAATATCATTCAAAGAACAATTCGGCAAGTGTGAGTATTAGTAATTTTTATTTAAAAAAATGTCCAACATATTAACAGGCCTTATCTATTATCAATGCTTTGGGTTTGATTTCCAGTGCACAACTTTGCATGTAATTTCATTTCTGCTCTAAATGATTGACACTTTTTGCAGAAGTGAAACTTTTTCTTATGTGCGAAGAATGCTAGAGTGGAGTGAAAAATCGTATTGCACGGTGAACACACGTGGTTAATATTATGTGCACTCACGTAATGCACGACTAGTTCCTTAGATGTACAGAAATATTCAGCACATATCTTGCATTTATGATCCGATGCATGTTTATTCAGGGATGTAAATAATTTTCTACATTTTGGGCAAGAATGCATTTTCTTATTATGATCCTGTAGCATTTCTATGCCTGGAAATTGAATATCACAAATAACGCATTGATTCTGATAGTTATGCATCAGACGATAATGCGAGTCCAAGGATTTAATTCTGCAAGAGGTATATTCACAAAGTTTACATTTGTATTTGACTTGATGCATAATTAAATCGTCCAAATTACCGAATAATAATTTACATGTAACACAGCGCAAATTATTATCTCCTGGTTTACCTGGTGGAAATTCAAGGACAGGCACATTTCCTGCTTTACGTTTTATAAGACGTTCAAGTATTTTCGACGTATTGCGAGAATCTACATCACGATCAACCCTTTTTACCTTTTTTGGAGAAAGCATATGCAATGGAGGTGGTGTAATATTATCTATCAGTTGACTGATAGGCTTAAGAAATATTTTTGGCCGATATTCATTGTCAGAATCACTTTCTTGCATAAGGATTGCTTCTTCTTCAATTATAATTTCTTCTTTTTTCACAAATTCATGATCTTTGGATGATTTTACTGCACTGGTAATTGTGCACGGCTTCATAGTTGGTAAGATCTGATGATATTGCTCTAATGGCAATTTAATAATATTAGTTGTGCATATTGTGTTATTAGTTATATTTATCCCAGAATTTGTATTCGCATTTTTGGGAACACATATTGTCTGCTTTATTGTTGAAGATTTTATTGTGTGTGTTGGCTGGACTTTGAAACCTGGCATAATCAGCACGCGCGTACCACCAATCATTAGATATTGAGGTTCTTCAGATGATTTCTCAACCTCTGGACCAATAACTTTACCGGC
>JARJDV010004125.1:0-15988 GCA_030264675.1 Anaulacaspis nigra
GAAGCAGCATTTCGAAGCCTCACCCTCATAGCGAGGCAGTAAAAATGACAAATCTCAATAGTTATCGTAAACATTTTGGGTTACAATAGAAATAGTGCCCCTAAACTACGGGGGATGACCTAGGTACCAAGAATTTTGTGCGCAGATTTCCTAGAACGGGGATAATCTTGGGGTAAACGCGGTGCAGAAAATAATTCGTAGAATCTAGTAGAATGGACAACAACAAACAAGTGAAAATGATATAGGAAATCAGGGCGGAGGGGAGGCCGAAAGAGTCATGGGGCAACACGATTAAGTCTCCCCTACAAGAAAACGGTGTTCAATGGTACGATGCAGCAAAAATAACCACAAACAGGAAAGAGTGGAGAGATTTCTGTAGATACCTAAACTAACAGCCCGACACCCGTAGGGTATAAGGGTATAAGATTAAGAAAGAAATAAAATATACCGTTTTACTTGTGCTGTATGCAATACTTCATACAATAACGCATGAAATTTTAACACCTAACAATGAGAAAGAAACACCATACAAATTACATATTAATTTAAAAATTGGTTTGTAATAGAATTTTTAATAGTTTTAATTAGAATGCTACCTAATCAAATAATTGAAATCAATAATTGAAATCAAGTTAAAAACTTATATTAATAGCACACTGTTAATACAAGTTTACGAATTTAATTCTCTCAGTTGTTTGACTTGCCATTGCCTTTTTAAAGCTGGAATAAAATGCTCGTTGACGGAAGTCCGGTGCTGCTCAGAGTAGTGAGCAATCCTGCCAACCTGGACAGTGCACCCAAATTGGCCGACTGCTTCATACACTTTCACAGTATGCGCTTCAGCGTATTTGCCTTAAATATACACTCAATTATTACAATAAGTTGTGATACTAGATGTATATTCCGATCATGTACATATGCCATAAACTTTAATCATTATCATGTCTTTCGCCAGGCATGGTCAGGCACGTTTGATCCATGCGTGGCTTAAGACTCTCATATACTATAGCAGCGACTATGACTTCATTTTTTAATAATAATTACTAAAAATGTTCCGTTGAATTTAAATGTAAAAAGATGATACGAAGTCATTTAATTATTAATATAAATTTATAGATAATGTAATCGTAAGCATAACAAAATTTAAGTTTTAAAAATTAGTATTGGTTCGAGTTTGCGCGGGATGTAATTTGACTGAACCCCATCGTCCGGCATGTGGGTTTTTCATGCTCAGATCAATATGAGATAGTAAGCTGATCGTATTATGGCAGTCTCATGAGGGTTTTGTTTAATTTTTACTCACTTTATGGTAAATTGCGAAATCCTAAAAAGATTTATCTTAAAAAATCAACCAACATCACGAAGTGGTAGAACGGTATTGATAATATATACAAAATTGAGGTGCATTTTAATGTCCGGAAAGTACTGTATATTGTGCCGTGTTCGGGCACTGCTTCTTCGGTAAGTGGAAGTTACTAAAATAAGACTCAAACTAATGGGATACTGAGACTCAAAAAAAAAAGATACTAAAAAGAACAAGTGCACCAATACCCAGTTTAGCGGCTGTAATATTAGAAAAAGAACCTTCCTATTTACAATTACAACCTTTCACTAAACAAATGCAATGATGAATTCGCCAATTAGTAGGGCTTTCTGTAAAAAGAACTACAGTTCTAAAGAACAAAGGGACTGATCTCGTTAGATTCGAATTCTCAAATGATATCACCGAGTACGTAAGCATGGGTTACACACATTTTTTTTCAGCAACTATTAAGATCGCTCGAAACCCCTAAATGTAATATAGAAAGAAGTGAATGCATTACATATACATCATTATAATTCACAAAAGGTATAAGCTGCAGGATAGTCGATTCTAAAGAAATCCAGTCCAACACCATTGCAAAAGAAATTTAAACTATCGTATATGCCGGATTAACATAAGCAGCCCAAATTTGTAAAAAGAGTTTCGAAAAGACGCGCCCAAAGTTTGAAACCATTATTTTCGGACCAGTAAATATGTATTTGTTTGTTCAATCACTAGCAAATTCTATCCACAAAACCTATATATATACAATGTTGTGGCGCACCTAAAATGAGAAAATGTTTAGTTGCATTTCACCTCACTAACTGATGATGTTAATGAAGCAAGAAAAGTGCAGTGTTTAATTACAAAAGAAAAATAGCTATTACACAAATTAATAAACCATCATCTTGCTGTTGGCCACCCTGGACAGTGCACCCAGTCAACCTGGACCATGCACCCAAATTGTCCGACTGCTTCATAACACTTTTACAGTATGCGTGTGTTTGCCTTAAATATACACTCAATTATTACAATAAGTTGTGATACCAGGTGTATATTCCGTTCATGTATACATACCATAGACTTTAATCATTTAAGAAGAGTGGTTTTTACCACTCATCTTCATTGCTTAGTTAAGCACTCAAAAATGAGCTTACAGCAATTGTTAAAACTACTTCTTCTTATGTTCTATATTTAATTCAAATACTAGTTATAATTTTATCTACTCGATCATTTATTGCAGCCCTTTACAATTCTGTTGATGCTAAATAACATCAACAAATTTTTTAACTATACGATACCTGCTTTAATATTTCATGGCACCTTCTCATACAATATTAATTGAGGCAATTGTTTTATTCCAGTCCTGCTTATATCATAAAGTTTGATTCTTATAGTTATGTAATTAATCCTGCACAACTAAGGTGACAAATTTGCATTTGCTACACATTTTAACTGTACTCTTTAATTGCACGACCACTTAAAGTTGTAACTTCCATCTAATGTCATAAAACTTACAATATGTTGCAATATTTTCTGTTTTAATATTTAAAGACTAGTTCATATCATTGGTGTATTTACAACAGCTAGATAGATATTATATTATTTTTGGTCAGTGCCCTTATTGGTGGCCACCTCTGTCATAAGTTGAATACAAGTATGTAGTTCCTCAAACTTATGTCACAATTTTCCACATCCATTTCAATTTCATAAAGCCATAAATTGCATAGATAATCTGTTTGTCACATGCTACATAAGTACGAAATTATTCGATAATTTGAATGCTGCCAAAAGATCTCAAAATCTGCTCAAAGTCAATGCTTCTGCAGAAGCATATTTTTAAGCCCAATTGATTCTCAACAAAGTGTATGATTTCGTCCTGTTGAACAATCTATACCTAAAAAATAGAAAGTTGAATAATTGTAAAAATGTATTCATATCTATGCATATTTTACCTGTATCAAGCTACTCTTTTTCTTTCAATCCTTATGAAATCAATCAATATCATTGTTACTCTTATTCATTTTCTAAGTGCTCAATTTCTTTATTTTACCACCCGTCTTAAATAGATGTATGTTATGTTCATGGTATGGGGAAAATCAAAATGAAACTTTATTTCATCAGTTACTCAATACATTTTAAAACCTCAGCATGTTTGCAAATTTCGCGTGCACAAAACACTAAAACACCACTTACAATCTACACACGAATAGAAACAACCGAGGCGGAATAATTTTCAGGTTATGTGACGCCAGTAATTTAAGCATATTCACATTTTTAACAAATATTAGATTAAAGGCAGACTGCATAGTGTCTGTGCAAACTTGCGAAATGAAATAACAAAATATTTCATTATTATTTAATATTTACAACTTGATACAACAGTACAGCAGACAGGCACTGGTAGCGCTGGTGTTCAATGTTATTGGTGCGTGACTTGTACTCGACGTCATAACGCTGCGAGCCGCTGTGGGTGCGTGTGCGAGGTTGGTTGTGCGACGAACGATTGTGCAGCAAGTGTTTTCCGGGAACGTGTGTCGTCGTGTATCCTACGGGAGAGAGTTCGTGTATGCAGAGCTCCATAATGCGCCTGTAGGATGACTAGGATTACTTGCAGACATGGATACCAAGCAGTGAATCGTCCAGAGCACACCAGCAAGGCTGTGTATTGCATCAACATCGTCGTGAACGCGCCGCGGTTGAAGTTGAATGCTAACAGACAACCAGCAAAACCAACCGACTCGACTTACTAACGGACGAATGGACGTAGCACATAGCGTTTCGCTGCCAGTGAGTAGTAAATTCTTGCATTTAATTCCACAACTGCAGTGTGCAGTTAAACAATAGAGCATCGTGCACATAATTCGTTATCGCGCCCGAACAGCAGGCGAAATTCGTCATGCGATAAGGTTAGAAGCGTGCCATTTGAAATGAAAAATCCGGCGGGTCCGTTAGTCGTTTGACTCATCAATTAATGCGTGTGCTCGACATCCAGCGTACTAATCAAGCCCTGCAAGTGCTCCGAATCGGAGTATTTGCATTGCAATGTAATAAAACACGCATTGAGCGTGCGAAGAGTACAGACAGGAAGGCTTACTCATCGCGAGCAGGATTCACATTCATTGCGTGTAAATAACATTTGCGTTATCTCAATTAAAAGATGGCAATAAACTATGTACATATTATCACAACGGAAAAGCACAAATCTTATTTAAATTAAGTACCAAAAATTATAACCTTGGATTATTATCATGGAAAATGCTATGAACTTTGTACATGTTTTTTATTGAACAATCAACGACCCTAATTGCTTAATGCTAAGCGCAAGCAACTAACATGTGTTAATTACACCATACTGTTTCCCGATAACATTCAATGGAGTTGTACGTTTTATGTGGCAAAGAAACCCAATTGGTTTACTTGGTTTGAGTGTCACAAAGTGGTATTCAAGCGAGAGGTAATCATCAATTACGGTAATACACGAATGACCGATTTATTAAAAGTCATAACAACTGAAAAGAAAAACAAATATTATACGTACATGGGATTTTAGCAATGTGACATTCGTATGAATTAACCTTTGGAGTATTTATTTTTACAACAACGTAATCGTTTAGCATAAGTTATATAATGATTTTGGTGATTTTTTTATAACTCTAAATGATGAATTTATGGTAATTGATGAAACTGCATATTTGTTAACTTTTATTAACATTCCAAGCATTTGCTGAGTGGAACTTCATTTGCCTATGACTTCTCAAGTGGTTTGGCGCGTTCGCAATGAATGGGCAATGAATCAAAGTTTTCTACGTTAATTAACATGTGCGAGGCTTAATCAAATACGGACTTTTAGCCTTGACTAATTAATTACGTGCGATTTCTATGCATTATTAATTATTGAGATAGCTGATGTAGGCAACTTGTTGAACATACCAAGGAAGAAAGCCCATATTTACCTAGTTGTGCTGGATATTGTTCGAAATGAATTGAAAACGTCGTTAAATTATTAGTCGTCATTCCAAAATTGATTTATGTGATATGATCGAAATGGTATTAATAAGTTAAAATATTAATTAGATAATTTAAAAATATATCACATGTTGAACATGTGCGGATGTTACTTCATTAACTTTATCAGTTTATTTTGTTTTATAGACTTTAGACTTCATTTAATACTTAAGCACTAATGAGGCTTCTCTATGCAGTTCAGGTGTGCGCACATTGTACTTGTACTTTTGCTCATTAGAATTATTAATGAATGCATAAGAAACTGCGAGCAACACATGGATAACCATAAAATGAATATTTATTATAGGTTACAACGATTAAACTTGCATGCGAAAAACAAAGAATTAACTAACTGTTATTTTAGAAGATAGATTTTTCCTCGAGTAATAGCAGGATATAGTGTAATATAAAAATATGAGTGATTGCAATCAGTTGTACAATCACTAATGAATGTATACCTTGCATAAAATAAAATACTGAAATACTTATTTTATTTTAGAGGAGAAACGGAAAGTTATATAATCGAAATGCGATGCAATTGTAGGTAAGTAATGAATATTCAAGAAAACTTCTTTTTATGGTTATACAAATGGCTTTGCGAAAAATTCGGTTACAGAGTTGGAAGTTATGTCATATAACTGAAAAATAAGTTGAAAAATATAGCTGAAAAGTTGAATGATATGCAATATGTACTTGATATCTGCGGTATCGGTGTTCTACATCAATGATTATTGTCAGTACCGAATTCGACTGTAGTTTACTGTTAAGAAGAGAAGAAGTGTGAGCATTCAAGTGCACAAAAGCAACCTGCTATAATTCACATAAATAAACATGACGCTTTATACGCATGTGCAATGAAGAAAACAGCATTGGTGAAATTTTCTTGATTCACAATTTCATTGAGTAATATACATAATATCATTACGACTCTTCTCATGTTGATGTAAATACGCGAGGAATTTGATTAAAGTAAACAAAGTATAAAATGTACCATGAAGGTGAATTGATTGTTAAAGCTTAATTTCAAACTGAATTCCACTTTGGATTGAAACTGTTTTGCGGTATTGTATACTCATTGATTTTACGTGTTTGCTTGCTTACCTCTGCTGCTTGCTTATTTACTTCGTGTTTCACTTTTCTTTTCATTCTGTATCGGCGGAATTTTCGCAAATCACTGATAAATTGAATTATGTTTGTTTTAAAACTATAAAAATGTTCGATATTGTTAGGATGTCTAGCGATGAGTTTGTGTATTAAGCAACTAATAATTTAGATAAATCAGAAATAATAATGAGCCTAGTATAAAATATAATATAATAATATACTACCTATAGTATATTATTAGTTTATAATTCAATCTTGTAGGACGCGAAGCATGTGAGTGAATTTAAATGCGTCGCGTACTTATATGGAAAGAACACAAAACCGACACATGGCCATGATACAACAAACAATCTGTTATGTAGGTTTTCAATTAATGTTGAAACATTACGCAATTAAGGGCATATGCCCTGCGATATTTTTGTTGATGTCAATACAGAAATGCACAAACGAATAACAATAATATGTTATCGAAATATTGGACTGGAAATATCAGCATTCATCTAAAATGTTTGCTAAAATATGTGATACAATCGGTTAGAAATGATTATAACGACGCTTTTCTAGGATTAACACATTTCGATGATCATAATTAGCCCGAAATCTTCACTAATTCTTCTTAATCTCAGGTTTTTACAAATCCTTCAAAAAAATGGGGGAATAAATTAATAATTTTAGTAAAAATTTTACTTGTGAGGATGAAGTTCTGGGCTGTGTTGAACTTTCTCAGTTTGAAAATGCGAGAAATGCCTAAATTATGCATAATTACTAATGAATTTTGGAAATATGATAAATTTTTACAAATTAAGCATCTTTATTAAAATAATCGGTTTGTATTTAATGGTGAATGTGATGAATATCAAATGGTAGCCAATTGAAATGAAATATAGAAATCAAGCATTTGTTTTGTCATGGACGCGTGACAAATACAGGTAACATCGTAAACCTCATTTCCTGCATTTGTCACCTTTTGAATATCGGATTTCATCAACAGCGAAATTCGAGGTTATAATTGATTTATCTAATACACAAATCAGTTAATTTGATAATTTTTAAAGGTTATATCATAATAATCAAGCGTATTTGTATGTATAATTTCTGTTTATTATCTATAACATGTTTACCATTTTATAAATAGTAAGTTGAATTAAAAAATATTGATTTCTTGTTAAATTCAAATTCTTGGGGTACACAATTTAAATGTTAAAAATAGATTGTCTAGGCGCGTTGGATTGTTTTCTAAAAATATGCCCAACAACACGGGTGATTTTTTATTCATTCATCGTTGGAATTACGATTCACAAAACGTTCATTCTGCACTCCGCTCTTTTTGCACGAATAATCAAGCGGAACATAGAATCATCAAACAGTCAACGCGGTCAACTGGAACACAATCGATTATCAGCTTGAATTCCACTCCGATGGATAATAAATACTGCTTTGAATCATCAGTTACATTATTCTAAATTCATTCATTCTAAGACAAAGATTAAGAATTGCATTCACGAGTGCCCAAATATATAATATTCCTACCAATTCGAAATACTCCAGGTTTGTCGGAGTGCAATTGAAGTTGAATTCTACGCAATATAAGCTGTAAGTTTACGTAGAAGAAGCATTTTTATATTACTGACATTATTTAAAAGTAAAATTAAAATCGAACAATATCAAATTATTAACAGGACTTAAAAGATATAGGTTATGAAAAAAACGATTCAAACTGAAAATTTGTGTTCACATCTTTATTATAGCTTGCATTAAACGAAATTTTACAAATCCTGAGTTCATGTATGTAATAAACTAATATCTTACTAACAAATTAATTATAATTGATAATTTTGGTCACTATTAAATGAAGAAAATACGAAGTAAATAAAAGACGCTTCTAAACGATAGATAATTTTGTAACAAAATGAATGAAAAAAGATTACCCTTTAAGTCGACCATAAATTGTATTGTATTGTAATCTCGCAGAAGCAAAACAATTTCCATTGAAATTACTCATTAGTCACTTCTCACTCACACGACTTGCATGCGCATCTAAAATAGCCAGTAACGTTAATGAACATTATTCGTGACAAACGTTTCCTTCTACTGCTGTGTGGTTATTCGTGATAGTGACTTTTCATTATTATGCGATTGATGCAGTAAAACAGACAACGTTTTTACACGATGAGACATCGGATATAACAACTTTTGCGCCTGGAAGCCAACTATTCATTCTTCTTGTTAATTTACGCACGTTTTGTTCTCATCCTTTATTTAGTATTCATTCATTTGCGGCACGAGAATTAAACCCATTCTGCATTGCATGCTAAGTAGTTTTAAGAATAATTTCATGATTTTCTCGATTTTTGGACCATTGAAAATAATTACAAAATCCAACTAACTCTAATCTTCATTAAACTCATTCTTTTCTTTGCTTTCGCCTAATAAATTACAATGATGGACATAAACAATAACAAACGATAATTAAACGCAAATAAAATATAATAACATATTGAAATTGAACATTTTATTGGCATGAAAGAGCAATTTAAAAAGAGAACAACTAGATAAGCCATAAAATAACCACTCTTAAAATATCAATAAGTCATAAAATATGATTGAATAAGTACTTGAATACACAAAAAAGCAGCAACGAAGATTTTCTCGTCCTTGATTTACATGCGAAGCTAAGTTACTAAGCGTTTAGTCTCTGGGCTCATCGTGTTTTTATGTGATTATTTATTGAATAGCAAACCAAAGCGAACCGTGGCGTGTGGGCTCGCCAAATGTATTTATTACCTTTCTATATACACTTATAATAAACACTCACTCATTCAGTGGATTTCTCGTTGCATTCAGCCAAACATTTAAGACTTGGTCAGCTTGCCAGCCAGCTCAACAACTACACAGCTTGATGCACTTAATAGATAGCGATCGTAAATTCTATAGTTGAATTCTACTTTTAGTAATAGAGCGTTTGTAATGTGTTGTTCATTAAAGAAAAAAGTAAAAGACAAAAGAAATGAGTAAATAAGTAATTGAGTATCTTTACTGATCTAGGTTAAACAATAGTGTGCATAACTTAAATGAGGAACGAAATAATTTATACTTAATCATTTTTCCAAACATGATTAAATATCAAATATGTTTTGCCACTCTTTAATTGCTTTATTTTAAGTTTTTCAGTATCAGGTTTAACACTTCGTATTCTTAATTTTCAGAACATTTTTGAAATTGGTAAACACTCAGTATTTTCAAAAATAATCTTTTTAAAATTTTATTTTAAATTATTTTATGAGGCGTGCAAAATGGATAAAATAATTTATTTATTATTTTTTATTCAATTAGTAAAGCAAAAAGTAACCTGAAACTTAAGATTAAAGCAATTTAAGTATAGGGTAATTAATTAAAGACTTGTATTTGAATGTTTTACATCCCAAAAAAAATTAATAACTAGTTATACCCATGCGTATTTAATTTCATTAGAACATTAACAACTGGCGAAAGAGTTATAAATGAGGAATAAAAAGATAAGGACGAGAAATATCATCAACGCATATTCATTAAGACAGGCAAGTTTATTGCTGAGTATGATTATGGATTTTAATTTAATGATTTATAATTTTCCTTCTGCTGTTCTCTTCTTATTGTTGTTGTTTACGATATCTACATTGAGAAGAGTAGATTTCCTGATATTTACGATGTTGCTTTAAGATTTTACAAGAAGGAAGATTCATTACGAGACATTTGTTTTGGAATGTAAATGATAAATTGTAATAGTCGGAGAGATGCAAACTAATTTCTAGTTTCAAATGAAATATGGATGCAAAGCAAGTTAAACGAATATGAAAGTAAAAAGTATTCGATGCTTCGTTATGTGATTTCTTTAAACGATCAACTTTCGTATGTTAATCCTTATTATAAATGTGCAAAATGCAAATAAATGGTGAATAATAAATAATAAACGCATTCGAGTCGGAAAATGGGAAAAGTGAAGGTGTTTATGATACAAACTTTTGGGTTGGGAACTAGCTTGCAATTGCTTGTTACAAAAAAAATATTATGTATATTGTACAGGGTGTTTTAAATATATTTTTCACATTAGTATCCAATATTTCCCAATAAAAATTCTCAGTTATTCATTTTGAGTATAATCATATCACCGATATATAAAATTATAAGGAGGATAAGAAATATTTTTGTAAATTCGATAACTAATATGTAATTAAAATTGATAAATTATGCGAAAACGTTCACTGACTACATTCAATTTCGAATATGCACAAAGATACGGCTGATGATAAATGAAGATGTAAATCGCTTTATAAATATAGCCAAACTGCGTACGAAATTTCCGCGATATTTATTGCTAATTACCATTAATCTGTTAGACGCCCGTGTGCAGGATGCAAATTGCCAGCGGGCATACGAATTCGAAACACCGAATGGGAAAACGAAAACGTCTTCTTTATCTTTGATGTTTTCACTTTCAATTCTTAAAGTTGTTAAACGAAATTTCATTTCCGAATTTTTAAGCAGAATTTAAATGATGCCTTTTGGTTTAAAGAAAATTAGCAAATGCAACTTTTTTTATAAAAAAGACATTTATGTATTAAGTACATCAATGACAAATATTTATAAATCATTATCAAATATAATTACCTATATATAATAATGATCTTTAATGAAATTGAATAATAAATAACTTACATTCCAGAATAAGTAATTCAGAGAATACATGAAGAATAAAGTTAAAACAAAATACTTGTTACAACATTTTATATGTTTTAGTGGTCATGTGTGGGCTGTAATTGCGAAATAATGCGTGGCGCGCAAACTATTAGAGTTATTGCGTTCGATTTCGCTTTGTTCTTTGTTAACAACAGCTAAGTAAACAAGTTGCGCGATATTCGCTGTTCAATAAATTTCATTAAATTGATCAAATTGATTTCTCATTACCATAATTGCATTAATTATTTCTTTGAAATTGGGTAAATATTATTCATTTTGTAACGATTTTTTTTATTTCTGAGCAACTAATTATTTTAATTTTTTTGATTTGATCATCCTTTATAATTAGATGTATTTAATTTATTGCCTTTAGTGTAATTTTATTTATTTTTGATTTGTATTGACGTTTGCTGTCAATTGGAAAGTTTGTCATAAAACGCAAAGAAATTTTAATTTTACGATTGTTAATAATACTTAGCAGTTGTGTTGTTGATTGCTTGTCTCATTTCGTTACTAGTATTCCCAGTCATCAAAAATTACATACAAATACTGAAACAATAGAAAAACTGTGCGAAAAGCATTCACACATAATTTTTTCTCGCGTAATTACAGTTGAATAAAAGTAAAATTCGTTTTAATTTACTACCTTACTACCTCATAACCAGACATACGTGTTCGTATAACAACATTTATACAATAACTACAATAATTACATACTGAATTTCATTCCATCTAAATGGGAGATTATTATAAATAGCAAAGTAAAATGTAGATAAAAATGTGATAAATATGTTAAATGCATTATTGAATTAATAGTAAATGTGCTCATGAAACTTTAAGGTGACGTATCCTATGACGTATAACTAGCTTATAAAGGGTGTAGGTCTAGGAATAGGGTAGTTTTCCTATTTCACCCTCCTAAGTAAGGGTGGTTGAATTAGTAATGCATCAGACATTTTGAACATTATAGCAAGTAGCAAGTACTGATCTATGCCACTATATACCTCTTTAGATTCAGTATTTATTAGTTGGTACATACATACAGTTAATATACAGGATGTATGACCATTAAAAATTATTCACCACAATTTTCATACATTTCGAATATTTTGTGTGTGTAATAAATCAAATTAAATTCTATTATCTACGTTACAATGTCTACATATCTGTATGTAAAATGATTTGCAACATCTTGTATATAAACTACCCTCAAACATAACTAATAAAAACACATTGTTTGCATAAAAAAAATAAAACAACAACACGGAAAATACATGCGACGCGTGTGCACGAGTAATAAATCAATGAAAATGCAAGCGTTGCACCGCCAAGTGAAAATGCACCTATGCACGCCACATGATGAAAATTTAATGCCCCCGTCAGCTACCCTTGAAATACTGGAAAACTTCGGTATAAAGCGGGAAAACCTTGAAAATTGCTGCGATAACACAGAAAAAATACGTGTTCCTGCAACACAATCACAATATAATCTCCTTCATGGCGAGACAGGAATTTCCCTACTAATTCCACCGCTTTCATTGTTTCACAATAACAGTTAATATGCAGGAAAAATGCGGAAAAATAATGTTTAAAATGGAAGGAAATATTAGATCATTGTGGAAATAGAAAAATCACTCTTAATGTATTATTTCACCTTGTTTAAGATCTATGACAAGTATGCTTGTAGGCTTTTCAAATGATTTATATTCAAGGGGTGATTTTATGTTTCCTCTGGGGTTAATATTTCCCTATTTACCCGTTGCATAGAATATCTTGTGCGCATTGCGGGTTAGTTTCCCTTTAGTGAGAAACGTGAGTGAATTGCGGTGAGCAGGAAATGGAAAAATTCAATTTTCTTCCAATTTCCGATAATGTTTTTGTTATTTTTTTTTTCTTAAGAAAGTGTAGAAATTTCATTACACCAAACTCTTAAAACTTAAAGCCTAATTTACGCGAGGTTCAGCATGGGGTAGATGTTTAAACGTAAACTCTGGAAAATGTGGTAAAATGAGAGGTTAACTAAACTTTGGAAAATGTAGTAAAATGTGCCATGAAATAAGTTTCACTAAAAATGCGATACTCCAGAATACAAAATTATTTATTTACGATTTTTCCAAGCAATAAACAAGAATATTTAAAGCATAATAAAAATTTATTTTCTTTCTGCATTATTGTCTCTTCATATAATACAATGTCAAAAGGTTAAAGCCATTATACAATAGAAAATAATTTTTTTTATACAAATTAAGTGGCATATTTTCTTTTTCAATTTCTTTTTATGGTTTTCAAATTATTTATAATATGTAAATCATAAATTGTTAAACGAATAGAACATGTGTAAAATTTTCTTTAGCAATTGTCAGTTCTTTAATTTCTCTCTACATGTTTGTATATATGGTGTGTACATAAATAAATAAACAAGTTCAAGACATCTTCTAAACGAAATTATAATAAATTTTACATCCTACAATTACGCTGTCGTCACGGAAAAAGCAGCATAGTATTCATTCATTTTGGAAAATGATTGTCATAAATCACCGCGAAAGCGTGCATTTATGAACTATTTTCCTGTCCACCAACGTTGAGCGTTGAGCAAAGTGTGCTGCACCAAAGATTTATTGAAGAAGTTTTAATTTCAAATCGTATAAAGGTGGAAAATTTCACTTGCTTTATGAATTAATGTGTCGTAACTAAACAAATAAAAGCAAACTTTAGTAAAACAATGACAATAATAGTTTTTTTTGTAAGTACAATTAAATCGTATTTAAAAACTTATCCTGAATCGCGATAAAATAATAAAAGGAAGAAAGAAAGAGAATGCAGAGTTATTAGGTTTTGTGCGAATTTAACTAAAATTTAATTTTAATTTAAGAGCACCAGGATATTGAAGTTCATAATTTATAGTAATGAGTTAATTTATTTAGAAATTGCGAATTTGCAGAAGCAATAAAACATCTTTACCAATGATTGCGTAAAATGAAATAGCAAAGTCTCAAAAACATTTGTAGTTGAGTAATAAACCGCATTACAATCACGAATAATGCTGCATTTCAAGAATTTATTAGTGAAAATAAATTTTGCAGCGAACTACATTATGTTCTGTTCTTTGTTACGGTTTCGCTTTGCATATTCATTCGGTGGTTATTCTCATTCGTGTCCTCTTTACGCATGTATTCGCTCTTAATTAACATCATTTACGAATAATTCGGAACAAGATTGCGGCGGAAAATGAAGAAGAAAGCAAAATGATGGAGAATTGATTACAATCTGTTCTGCTGTATTTAATTAATTAATTTGATGCCGTAAATTTCCGTAAAGTGAATTGTTGCGGATGTAAATTTTGGTAATTAATTTGAATTTTACGTAAAATGAGATTGCCTTCATGACTAAATTATTAATTGTAGTAAATTTATATTTTAAACAATTTTTTCTTCTTATGAATTACGATATGGTTCTTAGTGTGTAGCAACTAATTGTTTGTATTTACAATTGAAACATACTTAAGGCGTCCATAAAGGCACCTTTAATTAGCTTTTTTTCTGGTTGGTAAGAGGCTGATTTGTCATTAAAATAAGAAACGCACAGATATGTCCAATGCAAAAACAACGCAATTGCCATTATATTTCACCGTTATGTATAACTGCTCTTCTATGTTCACTGTATATACCTAATTCAAGCATATTTCAGACATTTTCTTTCGCAAGGAAATAAAAATTGAAGATATGTTTTCAATTAAAAAACAAATCAAATATCAATTTTTCTGAATACTATTATTACAAATTATCTACGTTATTATCCATTACCCAATTATGTTTTCTTAATTATTACAAAAGTGACATCAGAATTCATAACTTGGCAAATGTCGAGTTAGATCATTCTTACGCAATTCCCGAAGCATTTTTTGGAAATTACCCGCGTTCCCTCGGTGGTCAATTACATGGGAAACTCTTCATATACTGATATATTTATAATTAACAGAAATATTTTAATACTTCACCGTGTTTGTTTCAGATAAATGTCCAGTACGTACCTCTTCGAATGATCGCCCCGGCGCATAAACAAAAGGTACTTATTCGCTTAAACAAAATCTTAGAGTAAAAATAATGATATTAAGCATAGGTAGCTTTATACAAATTTTTCTTCGTGTCTAAATAATTTTATTTGATTTACATAAAACGCTCGAAATCTAATTTTGGATCGATGTTATGCAGTGTCGCGCGTTATTCTTATTCATGACACGGAACTGCATGAACGGCAATCATTCATTTAAAACATGTTTTTATTTTTCATGGAATTTCAAATCATTTAAGCACGAAAAGCTTCGAAATTCAATTAACAACACATTCCGTTTCAATACATCAGAATACAACTCTCTCACAGGCAAGAACACCAAAAACAATGCAAAGTGTAGGGACGAATTTATAATTTTTTGTTCAAGCTCAGTCTTAATGTGGAGTTGAGTGAGTTTAGTAGTGCGTGACGGGAAGACATCACATCATCGACCGTAAGCAATTAACGTCACTTTTATAATCAATTAAGAACTAAATGTGCGTATCACACGCTGGCACTGAATTCCACGGAAAGGAAATGCGTTTCTCTTTTTCTGTTCAATTATTTTTGGATCCATATTTTTCTTCCTTTTTTTAAATCATCATGACATAACCAAATTGGTATTTACTGGCTACTAAACTTTGACTCAAAATTTCACCATAATGGTAACCACATTTTTAATGTTTTATCTTGATAATAGATACAGGAATGTTTTTAAAGTAATTTACATACTCATAAAAAAATTAAAATGCGAAATTTACAAAACGAGATTTTTTACTTTTCTAAAAAAAGTTCTTAATGAGAACC
>JARJDV010004126.1:0-24186 GCA_030264675.1 Anaulacaspis nigra
ACACTTTCCGTATGATTAATCCAAAAGCGCTGAAGACCCGTAATTGGACAAAAAAGATATGAAAACAAATATTTAAGGGATACAGTTTCTAATAATGTGCTGTTTCAATGAGTGTCATCTTCAAGCAATCCTGAGGGTTTATACGCAACTTAAATGATGTATAAGTAACACCTGCGAACGTTTTTTATAATTTAAATAATGTTCTCTACCTCCGCTTATCAAACATAAATTTTCAGCCAATATCAGTACGTTCAGCATATCTTGGAAGATGTAGCACTATCGACGCACAGAAAGTGTGCTTAGGGTGCCCGCCTTGGGTGTTTGGTAATTTGATGCTTTTTCGGGGCGTTTCCGAATAGGCAGCTCAATATACACGAAAACAGTAATTTGTTAATTTCTAAGCTATTATGCAAGTCTACTTTTTTTACACCAATTATAATACTGAAAACCGCTTTAAAGTCCGTTGTGTGGTTTTGAAGATTGCTGGCAAGGAAAATAATATACATACTTTGCTTTATATATACATATATAGATTCTCCTGTTTCTTTACGAATCATATGCATACATAATTTCTCCGGCTAGTTTCTATTAGTCATACATTGTCAATATGATCACTTAATTATTAAGTAGACAAGTATATATACATATATAATCAATGAGCCCTTTTTACCTACTTAGGTGTGGGCTTTTTGGAGAAGTATTAATCTAAAATGATGCAATTACGCTTGACAACATGTTGTTGAGTCGCTCTATTTTATTGTTATGTGAGCAGAAATCAGTTGGTACTCCTTTTTGTTACTGTAGGATGACCATGATAGCAATGTGCCAATAACTGTTGCGGCAGTTTATTGTTTTAAGTCGGAAATAGGCAGGCCACTAGTCAAATATGGGACGCAGGTGTGCGTCTAATTACGACGAATGCGTTGCACGAGGCATGCCGAATAACGAAAAATGTTTAACAAGTCCGTGAACAATTTAGGAACTTGGAAACAACTATTATAAATAAAAAAGTACTAAAGCACGAAGGCTTTAGGTTTTTTTGGGTGATGTGCGGCGCGACGTGCAGATAAATGGCAGACAAGTGAGTAAGAAAGTTGTTTCCATGCTTAAGGGTTAAGTGCAAACGACTTGAAAGTTAAGTAATTAAAACATTAGATCATCTGCGTGGTTGCGTCGCTAATTCAGCACGATACTTTAATAACTTGCGTAAATATATTTGCAACTGACGCAAGAAGGAAGAGCAGAGCAGTTTGCTTGATGGCAGTCATCATTTCTTCATGTCCATGTAGCAACCTAATCAGGTTGCGCCGTAGTGTTGGGGCGCTTGTTAGCATGAATGTGAGAATGTGTTATGATTGTTTTTGCTATCCGCCCGCGTCTCTTCCCTGTCTCGCGCTCGCATCGTTTTGTGTTCATGCTTCCGACCTATTAATTATAATATAATAAATCTAAATCGTTTAACGTGCAACGTGTTCCCAGCGAAGGCCCGGGTCGCAACGAGGCCTATCTGACACATCGTAACAATCGCGCCGCGAAGAGGAACGACGGCAATAATGGAGCATCTGGTGAAGAGGCCAGCGCGAGTTGAAATCGATCCAATACGCGCACGGTCGTCCGTTCGCTTGCTTCATAGCACGTCTTGGGCGTGAAAAAGCGTTGAGTGAGAGAAAAACAAAACGCACTCGCTTCGCGCGCTTTGCGTTAATGAAACGACGACTTAACTGGCATGCAGCTGCTGAGACGCGCGCCGCCACAAACAAACCAATTCCGCAATGTTAAATTGCGAGCTGCGCGTTTTTACTGTTAATTAATTATCACGTAGCTAATTAATACTTTCTAATTATTCCCCCAAGCTGTAAAACACAGGACTCAGTTGGTCGTAGACAATACCGATGTACTTCCAGTTTTCCTTGCGCGTTATAAAGAGTATTGTGAGAAGCATGCGCAAATACACACTCTTTCAGGCGCTCTACGTAGTAAGGGTGGCACAAAGCCGCGCGTAGCAACTGATGACAAAACACTCAAAACACACAACAACGGTTGTTTAGTGACGAATGCCAGGGAGAAAGGCACGATTAGAATAGTCCGATAATAGGTTTGGTGACCTGCAATGCCCGAAGCAATGCGCCGATAAGAGACGCTCAAACATACGGAATGTGCGAGAAAAAGGTGTTGTACCGATACAAGATTTAATTAAATCCAATAATTATGTGCGCAGTGAAATTAATTGTGTGCAGGCAGTCCGCCTGCGGTTTACGAGCACCTCGACGAGATGCCGTTTCAATCAATTTGCCGCGCTGGGGATGCAATAATAATTGATAATGCAATCACACCGCAGCCATTTGACGGGTACGATGGCGGCGGCGCGTGACGTGTGCGCGTTAAACATTTGATTGTTGCCACCTCGGTTCGCGTTGCCCATTTTCCTAATTTCGCGGCGGGAGCGCATATTGATTCCCGCTGCAGCCAGATAAATTTGCGTGCTCATACAGCGCCGTCCCGAATAATGAAAATGTAAATAAATATGGAAGCGCTTTTCATATGCAAATTCGTTGTGTCCGATAAATTCTAGCGACAGGTAGCACTTTCATTGAATATAAAAATTTTCGAATAATTTAGAGCGTACGAGATTCCCTTATCGTCATATTTATGGATAATATTCATGTTTTTGCTTCTTTTTCTTCCTTCGTTTGATAATTTCACATGACTGCTCATTCGTACACGCACTTGACGATGATACTGCTGTGACTGCATTAAAACCAAATATAACAAATTTCTAAAGTCTTTTGTCATTTACGAATAAATCACTTAAAGATAATTTTGCTTGTATTTTCGTTACTTCCACTTGCAAGATGGCGTCTGAACAAGGATCAGCCAAAGATGGCTGGCGTATTGTCCTTTCTTCATGCGGCTAATTTCGCGGCTAGCGTATTATACGATTTAAGAGCTTAAAACACTATTACTGAGTATTGTCTGCTTGGGCAATTGAGTAAATTGAATTAAGAAGTTGCACAATCCACACTCGCGCACACTCGCGCACACTCGCGCACACTCGCGCACACACCTCGAGAAAGAGACGCGTCTGCACTGCGTTTATTAAATAAGTATTTATGTTGGTAAGCCGGCATGTAATTAATTGACGAGTCTCGAAATTAATTTCGGAGATTCGTAAGCGTTTGATGAATAATAACCGGTTAATAATCCCAGCCGGCAATGGTTGGTAAATTTTCACACATGTGCGCACGCCGAATTTCGATTAATTTTTAGTCAATTATTGAACGTGATGCGGTATTCACCACCGGGGTGATTATCATTACTAATTAATCGCGTTAGTGTGGCACGAACGCCCCATGCATTTTCGGCCAGTGAAATTAATCGCTCGTTGGCCATTGTCTTCGGCGCGCTTATTAATTACGAGCTATTCATATTCAAAATGTTGCAATTTTTTAAAATCAATTTAAACATTGGAGCCAGCTTCTAAACAAAAAGGTGCCTATTCCAGCCAACGCAAACGAAGTGCGCAGCGCGGAGTACGCGCGAGCTTCATAATGCTGTCTACTCCAAATAAAAATAAGTTCTATGCATCTGCAAATTTTGTTGCGAATAAAGTCCCTATTTTTCTACTCCAGATAATAATAATACGTTACTGCATGCCGCGGCGCGCCGGTCACGCTTAATACCAATTCGAATAAAACGGCGAACTGTGAGAGATTAAAAATTAATAAAATAAAATGCATACGAAGTGCGCGCCGACCTTTTTAACCGTCTAAAAATCGAATTGTCCGCGTGGGGGCTGGTTAGTGCCGTTGGATCGTGCGCGCCGTATCGACCGTGGGCATGTCTTCTCCGCGCGTCGCGGGCACATATAGGCGATTGACGCCGAAAATGCGATAATCATTTTTAATCAGCCCAGCCGCTTTCGTAATGAGTGCTACAAACGAGGCGCGACTAAGGACTAGCCGGCCCGCAGCAGTTGTTGCCTCGAACAATACGAAAACTCGTGCGCACCTATCACTTTCGCGCACAACTCTCGTTAATGCGTACACCTCACAAGTGCATTGTGTGTGCGCGCGATCACGCGTTCTTATTAATAGCTCTGCAATAATCTTTATCTAAATCATTTACACGAGACTCGCGCGCGCTGTTTATGAAAGTGTGACACACGCAGCCTCCTCGTAAATTATCCTTTTAATGAATCAAATCTATAGAAGCATCCTAATTATTGCTACCCGAAATAATTCTGAATTCGTGTTCGGTATTGGGCTATAAAATTTCAAGGCTGAAATTAAAGTGGATTTGATGCCTCTCGAAATTTCGAAATTTCAATATCCTCAGCTAATTGCAGAATTATAATTAATTCGAATCAATTTCGCTGCTTATTTTGTTCCAGCCGCTTGGCAATGTTTCCAGGAAGCACATCATGTACACGTGTAATTAATAAATATTTAATGGGCTATCATCTAAACGATTTCGTACAGCCATTCAATTTGAGATAAATATTTCAATACGTCTAGTGCGCGCAGCACGCTCGTTCGCAGCTTGGTGAGAAAGATCGCGCTCCTTTTGGTGCTCGGTGCTCGCGAGCGCGAGGTCTCGAATGGCTGTCGGCAATGCGCGCGAACGATCCGAAAATAATAATAATAAACTATTAGAGAGATGAGCAGATAAGCGGCGCACTGCAACAATGTGAGGGCAAGGGAGCGTGATCGGGGGCGCAACGCTGCAATTTATAAACATAAATAACGGCTGCGGGCCGGCCGGTTCGTTAAACACCTTCCTCGTCGAAAATGGAATTCGATTATGGATTCGTCGATCCGCGTGCGCATTATTTACGATTTCGAGGGCGTGCATCGGCCGCGCGGAACTCGCATTGCACCACCGCCTGCGAGTTTTCGCAATCGGGCGCATTGTCGCAACGCGAGCGCCGTGCCGCGCAATAAGGAAACCGCTGAACGCACGATAACCTCTTTATTGTTCGGCCAATATTCAACATGAACAGCGCTAAGAAATGACAAAACAGAATCGCGTCGCGGCGCATATAAACGCATCCACAATTCGCGAAACGCGTAAAGGAAAAGCGAGCGTACATTGATCATGTGTCGGAAGTGATAAAAGAGAGCAAGCACAGTTGTAGCTGTACACGTCGTTTAAACGCATTTTTTGCGTCGACGCGAATTAAAATTACATTTAATATCCGATTAATACCGTTTAATTGCGTTGTTCGCGAGCGAATTCGCGCGCGCGTGTATTCAAGAACATTGGCATGTGGGGCGAAAACGACGCTCAAGTATGCATGCGCACCGCGCACGTTTAGCGTTACGAGCGCGCGTTTATTTAATGCACCAGGAAGCAGTAAATTTTAATAGCTGTCAACTCGCAGCAGAAATTATATCAGAAAATAAAGCCATCAAACGCAATTGAGTTAATCGCTCCTGCGTGCATGCACGCCATGCGAAGGAAGGAGGCATTTAGCAATTGATTTGTTGCAAATCAAAATCTAGTTATTACTGTGCCCTTTTTACGCCGTTCTTCGCTTCTCGCTGCTGCGAAAAATCAGCGCTCGTTTTTCTTGCCTGATTTTCTCAGTGATTGACTGACAAGTTTACGAAACGAGTGAAAATTTGTTTCAGTAACACACGACTAAGGAGAACGGTTATCAGGTTTTATTACTTCGGAGAAGAGTATAAGTGAGATGAGGAGAGCGCGCGAAGAAAATTTCAAGGAAATCCTCTCATGAAAAATCCACGGCGCGGCGCGCGACCGACATGCATGCAAAGTGCTCTTGGAGCACCGGGGGGCGACACATTCCGCACCATAAATCATCTCTGGGTTATTATGCGTTCTCGCTATGAACAACTAACGCGGCGAACCGCGCAGCGGATCGTACCTACACTCCTAAACGGGGCCCAGGTGTGGGCCGTGGGGGTCTCGTACATCCACGACGCGCACGATCACACAAGCCGCCCGTCGCTGTCCGGACCTGTCCGTCTGAGCGCGCAACATCATCATCATCATCATCAGGTGCTTGCAGCGCGAAGGGCACGTCCAGTTATTGTACATTAGCACCTCTTCGGTAATAAGTGCGCATTCGGCCGACTGGGCTTAACACGTTCAACGTCTTAATTATCAGTCGCGGCTGAGGCGCAACGCCGCCCACGCTCCACGTCCTTTTTCCTGCCGTCACGACACGAGGGGGGGATGCAAGAAAACGCGCAGAGGCCGGACCTACGGTCTCGACTGCCTCAGCGGCAGCATATTCCGGGCTTCGGGGGCGGCAATAAATAACGCATAGTAAATATGATTTATGCAGATGCGCCACAAACGATAAAATCCGAGATACGGACGGCTCAAACGCCCTGTGCAGTGACTTTAATACGCTTATCTTCAAGTGGGGCTGCAATTATATTTTGGGGTGCCGGCGGCCGGACGCGAATGCGAGAGCATGCATCGCAATGCATCGCAAATAACACACAAGGGTCCAACAATATTAGATTAATTATGCGGCGATTGTATGCATCCTACCGCCGCGACGCACCACCCACCAAGTCAATAACAGCATCGACCGATAAAAAGCGATATTTTCAAATGTGTGCCAATGCACGCGCGCACATACGAAATAATTAAAAATGATGTTTTTATTAGCCTCATTAGATAAGTTTGCAATTAACGTTGATTGCCCATTGAGCACAATTCGAAGTCAATCCAATTAAATTTAGGTAGCGCACCTGGAACAAAGGCAAACGGGATGGATTGGTGGATAACCGCAGAACGCGACAGCTACACCTTGTACACGCGATACCGCCCAGAGCGCCGCAAATTTTAAACGGCATATGCGCGACCCCGTTCTAACTGGGAGACTGCCAATAATCGCATGTTATCTCATCTTACCGCACGCATCGTGCTCCTCGAGCGCTCAAAGGGATGAATTCGGTAATTACAGTTCCGCCAAAATTGCGCCCAAAACATTAAAATCCCGCGTGCGCTTTGATTAAAACTTATTGCCAACTGATGTGTGCTTACTGCCCGCGCGACGGACGTTGTTGCCGTCTCTTCATTATCTCGCAACGGTTACAAATTTGCTAATCGAAAATTTTGGTCGAAAAACCTGTCGCAAACAAGTCGCGGTGCACAAACAACAAGTTGAATTCGAATTGAATTCGAATGATAGCATCGATGAGCGCAGTGCATCAGCGAGTTAAAGACGACAATATGTCTAGCAAGACAAGACATGACCCGTTATCGCCAATGCATATTTCCGCCGACTGACCGGCTGGCTGATAATGTGTTTGCGTCTGGCTGTGGCTTGTCGCGCATCTGCTTACGTGTTATCGGGCAGCCGCGGCGTTGAACCGCAGCGCTCGGTTTCCTGAGATTTTTCGCTTCTAATCACATGCACAATCGATTCATCGATTCATTGCACGCGCGAGCTTATTGAGCGCAATCAATGAACACGTGCGACGATGAATGGCTTTGAACGCGCGGATTCGAACTGATTCCGGCAATCTATGCGTGTTGTCGTCGGGAAATTCGAGAGCGCGCATGGCGCGTCGACTTTGTTTGTTGTTCATGACGTGCCGCGAGTGGCTGCTGCCGGCGGCTGGCGAGCTTTGATGATAGCAGCACTGCACTAACGATTGTACAAAATAATTATACAAATTGGACCAGCGATTGTCTTTGCGTGCTCAATCCGCGAGCGGCTCTAATTGATAACATTGTCGTGGCGCAATCGGCGCGCGCTTTTTGTTCATTAATATAAACCTAATTAAAATGGTCGGCGATTGTCGTCGCAGACTACAATTGTAATTGTTAATTTTTTGTATGATAAACAACCACATAATAATTACATATATATTATTGACATTACAATTAATCAACTGTTAATTGTTATTAACAAATTTTGACATTAGACATGCAGCGTGTACGCTCTAAATGAGTTCGCTCAATACTCGTAAACAGAGTGTTGGTGTGGCGATACGTAAATACAAATTATTAAAGCATGCAAAACAATTACGCGAGCGAACAACCATCGCCGACGAGGAGATGATTATGAATTATCAGCAATAAAAGTTTTCCACTTGATTTCTTTTTTTGCGCATCGTGGCGCGAGACGAGGCGATCATCGCACTTGCCCGTGAACGAGGCGCGGGAGCGGACTCCTTCTTCTTTTCATTCTTTCTTTCATCTTCATCTTCACCATCATCGTCGTCGTTTTCCTAGCGCTGCAATATGACGGCGCAGACGACGACAAGCGGCAATTGTGTTAGCAAGACGATTATGTTGTTACCTTTGTGGACGCGCGCGTACTTGTGGGGTAGATAATGATATTTTTTATGTTCGGTTTTAATCGATTTTCGATTAAGTTTCGTATAAATTGCGGTGAATTTACGGGGCTCGTCGTTCACCATCTGGGCATCATGTTTTCATCGGGGCGCGCGTTTATTATTATTTATCAAGCACAATTCATGCATTCGGTCGCGCCACCAATCTGCATTACCAGCAATTTGCATAATGCATCGGAAGAGTACACAACCGCGCGCGTCATTGACGCGCAGGAAATCGATAGATAATGCCGCAAATCACACACCTGTTGTCGCACTGCCGCGTCGCGCTGCTTCATCAGCATACAAATTTATGCAGATTAAGCGCGCCGCTTATTAGTATTGTAATGCGTTCGAATTAGATATTCAAGCGGCGATCGAATTGAAATCGCCAAATCAAAGCGAAACGTATTTACATTTTCATCTCGCCGCCGAAGACGAAAATAGAAACGAGCAGTCGTACAGTCGGCGATGAACTCGGTCGACGCGTGCCCACATAAAGTGCGCACTTATTTGCAAATTATGTAAATTACGTGAATGAGTGAGCGCGTCCAAGACAATCGCGCGTGGATTTAGAAGTTAATTCGCGAACGCACATATCCACAGCAGTATAGTCATTAACGCGCATAATTCGCTATTGGCGTCGCGATGACAAAATGCAAAGCGTGTTTCTTGTTTGGAAACTACCAAAATCCGGTAATAAACACGCGAATTAATTAGTATGCAAATTGCTTAATTATATCGTTGCTTATTGTTGCGTGCATACGAATACATGTGCTTGCCCCGCGAATTCAATAACACCGCTAATTAATTAGTTGAGGTTTTGGGCGCGTTCGCCGCCGCTTTCAAAGACGTCTTTCTTCACTCCAAGTAATCTGCGCTTTGATTAACATGCGCGGCGACTCGCACTCACAAATCGCCTTTCAATTAAAACTGATTCACTTATTTATTATGAAGACATTAATAACCAGTCCGCATTGGGACGGACGACGCTCAGCGAATGGTTTAATTAAAGTGGTGTTGCGCCGAGCTATGACGCTCTTCGTCTGGCCGTTATCGTATTATCAATGTGACTTTGTAGATTGGCATTTACAAGTGTTGCAAAATCTGTATGCAAATATCGAGTCGACTCATCTAAGACTAGATTCATTTTCGCACAAAAGTTGATTCTTCCTATTGGAATGATCGTTTTAATTTGTATTCTAAACTGGTGTTTATTAATCAGTTCGAAAAGTGGCATTTGCTGGGCGCTTGCTACGTGCCCTTTAATAACTTGATCGTTTTATTGATTCGAAATGGGCGCGCATTAATTTTCTCTTGGAACGCGCTCCAGCGCCCATGTTTCATCAGATCGCCGCCGCCGTCGCACCTGATTCGCATAGAAAGTGTTTATTTGTTTAATTCGCGCACAACCGCGCAAATTAATACATTCATAAATTATCGCCCATTCATTTATGCGCTTCGCCCGAATTCTCTCGTACTCGGTTTCAATTACCCACCTGTACATACTCAACGTCGGCACTTGATTAATCATCATGCGCTCGCCGAGGTTATTCATTAGTCGAATTAGTTCTAATTAAACGCTTGATTAGCAAGCCACGAGTATTCCGATTGATAGTTTGAATTTTTAATTGATACCATTCTTGCAAATTGATTAAAAAAACATAAAAGTACAACCGCAACGTTATTAATTGGCTGCTTATTAGTAATTAGTATATTGACTGCAATCAATCGATGACCGTTACAATCGAAAGAAAGGAAGCAAGAAGAAACAAACTGCGATCGGCGCACCGCGCCGGTACGGCAACAGATTTGATAATCACAGCGCACCTTTTAGAATACTGCGCGCATGGCGCAATGCGTGTGCAAGCGCGCTGCCATTAATTAATCAAGTTTTAATTACGAATTAAGCACGCATTCGCGGTGCGCTGGGCAAGTCAGCACGTCAAGAGTCAATTTGCGTAGCGCGCGACCGTCAGCAAACAGCGGCCAACAATGGCCAATGGTCGCGCGCTCGTAAAGCAGCCGCGTGTGATGACCGTTTAATAACAGTAGCAACGCGCTAAACGTACCTCGTAATCATGGCTCGTGCAGCCAAACGACACTATTAAATATTATAAAGTCATGTAAAAGGGTAGGTGTTTTGTTAGCGCTTGTGGGCCCGTATAACTTTTGTACATTGTTGTATTGCTTTTTTCGGTTGGTGGAATTGTCTATGGCAGTAATAGTCATCATTTTGATCGTTAACAAATCATATAATTTCACGCCGGCATAAATTAGCATAAATTCTCTTAAGCATACCTGGTTCGCCGCACTAATTGGATAAGAGTTAATCAATGCAATATTAAATACCTACGAAAGAAAACCCGAAGAGTGCATTTTATCAGCGTGCACTATGGATATTATAACTGTAATTTACGCACCGAAATCGAATTCTTTTTTTATTGCACACGACAGCGGCAATGGTGGTAGCAACGACAACGGCTGTTTGTACAATGCGCAAATTACATGCCGTTATAACTTGTGCTCGCGTTTGCATTTTTATGGGGATGTTTCGCCATTTTGCCATAACGCTTTCAATTATTGCTTAGATCGATGCCAATGATGGCGCACTGCTAAATTCAATCCAATATGCCCAAAGCGCAGAATCTACATGCTTTACGGCCAATTTCGGCCGCTGTTTATTACACGCGCTCGCTCTCCAAAAGGGCAGTGTGCGCGAGAATAAAAGCAACGCCGAAGCGGACGTTGTTTATATGGCCATTGGTCAAGTGATATGACGCGCGCGCCAAGAATGGAGCGGTAACAAAAAGGGCCAACAAGGCACGAATGGCATCGCATAATGCGCGCGCGGGCACCGTCGACCATGCCTTTGACCACTATTATTAACAATAATAAAGTGATTGATGTCCCACTGCGACCTTTGACACCCGCGAATGTAACGTATTTAACACCTTATAATATCACACGCCTTATAAGCATGTACTCTATCGCAAGTGTGTGCCAGCGTTTTGCTCGTTTTGCAGGTGAAGCGTCGTATTGGACGGTCGCAGCGCGCCGTGCGTGCAACCCATCATCCTCGTCGACGCGTCGACGGTCTTCCTGACACAGTCCTTCTTTGGAAGAAGTGTCTCTATTGTATGTATCGCGGCGCATTAGCGCGCATGAGGTGAACAATGCTACGAATCGTTTTTGATTTGAGCTTGGTGGTAAGTGGTGGTAAGCCGAAATGCATTATTAGCTACATGGACGCAGTCGCCGCCCTCATCGCCTCTACTGTGCATAATTAATTCTGCGCATGTTTTGAATGGTTAAGCGGGCTCTTCAATGCAGAACAGAGGAATGTATCTACGTACAGGTGTAATCCGCATTGCGATTCAATCTTTTAATCAAGCGCGCATTGAGTTGTCAAAGCGGCGGGCATATTGAAAGTCATCCAGCATTGTTCACCGGCACACGACGCGCGACGCGGTCATCCAATATCATCATCTATAACGGTGCGCGTGTCCTTCAGATGAACGCCTCATCTCGATAGAGGGCATGTGGTTTCATGCAGTCGCACGTAACACATTGCAATGAAGATTTACTGCGACGAAGAGCAATAATCGCCTAACACAGCTATGGTATTTGCCGCTTTTCTTTGACAAGATGCGTGTGCGTTTCACACACTCAATACGATTAATTTCAGGGAACGAATGGACCCTTAATCGTTGAAAGACAGGCAAGAAGTTATATGCTATGTAATATAGGTCTCTCCTGGTGCTATGACGTGCATTTGATGGGTAGCGACGCGAATGCGACGCAAATTTTAACCCTTTGCACTCCGTTGTCGCCGAACTTGCGACATTGCAGTGGATTGGCATTAGCATAGTCTCTGTTGTCGCCTCAACGGCTACAAGCGGGTGACCTTGTAGGGATAAGAAAATTCAATTCAAAATAGTTAGGAGGTGCTAGTGTGAATTAAAACATACGGACTTGCTAGTGACAAATCACTCAAAAGTGCACGGTCAGTGTACAAAGGGTTAAATTGAAACATCAACACGCGATCGTCATTATAGTTTTGAAACACAAAGTTCCTCATTTGCTCCATACAAGCCATAAAATAAGCAAAGCAAAAGAGAAAAAAACTTCCGCTTGCTGAGCGGTTGCTGTTCGTTGCCGATGGGAATTGAATGATCTCGCGATGCGGGAAATTAATTAGGGATAAATTCATTTATGTAAATCGTACCCGCTCGGCGCAAGCATTAAGTGCGCATCGGCGTTTTACGAGGCGAGGTGCACGTCTTTTGTTAATCGGCGGCGGCGGCGGCAAATTGATTACGTATACATAAATGCATCGATAAAATTAAGAGTGCAAATGCGCAATGCGCCGGTGACAGTGCATCCACCGGTTATTAATAATTAAGAGGGTAATTGCCACCGATCGGCCGCAGCGCGTCTCCGCTATAATAACTTCATCTCGCGCGACCGTCCACGTCCTTCTTCAGTAACCATCTTCGGCTCGACCGACGCGATTATTATTAATCGATTGCCTGATTGAGTCGCATCGGTCTTAAAAGCATCGCGCATTTAATACGCGCGCTAACTGTCGCAGATAGGGCGCGGTGCATCTTTCTTAACGTTGGCAATGTGCACCCAGCCGCTTTGTGTCCACCATCAATGTGATAAGCGTTTTTATTGCAGCCGCCAAAATATCGACAAATTATTTACGCGAAGTGCGTGCGCGCGCGCAATCGCCTTCCTTAGAGACCGGTCGGCGGTGTTGCAATAAATTTGTTGGTACGGCGCGCGGGTTTCTTCTTTCTAGCAGTCAGCGCACTTTCTTCGACGTGTACTGTGGTGTGTGATTTGCCGTCGCGGCGCGCCATCCTCGTCTCGCCAACGCGCATCGCCCGTAGCGTGCGTAGTTTACGAGCAAGCGCAATTTAGCTGTCAGACCGCGTTATTAAGATGTCTCACTGTCAGGCGCACACGCGAGAAAACGCGCTTCGTTCGTTGTTGCTGGTCAATGCGCGCTTGGATCAAACGTCGAAATAATATGATTGTCCGCTCTCGTATAAATTCTAATTGAAACGTACATTTATTGTCCGCTTGGCAAGGGGTTCTGTCGCGCACCCAAATTCTTTAGAATGCGCAATCGGAACGCGCTTATTCTCCCCTCCCCCTTTCTTTGATTTGTTTATCATGAATCGCGGACAGCGTGACGACTCAATCAAATGTCGAACGAAGTGTATTTGATTCCGCACGCGCTTATCGCGCATTAGTTAAGCGGGCCGGGGCCGGGGCCGGGGCCGGGGCCGGGGCCGGAAAGTACAGATATCAAATTGAATGTAAAATTACTGTTGTAGCGGTCGGTAGTCGGCGCGCCGCCGCGCGAGCAAGCAAGCATGCAGTAAATGGACATTAGTGCACGTTACATTGATTGTCGGCTAAGTAATTTCTCGAGCAAAGCGGGGGGTAAATGAAATATCGCGCGACCGCGGAACTATTATTGCCCTGTAACATAGCTCACCTATTGTCCACTACAATCGTAATGCAATATAATGCAGCACCCGTGCACCAATCGGACAATCATAGCCATAATAACGCTGAATTGGCCAGCCCTCTTCATCATCGGACTCATCAATCTGACAACAACAATACATTGGTCAGTTAATGTGTCGTCACCAGCGTAACTCGCAACTCGATTTGATTCCCACTTTGCGTTGCGCCGCGCGGCGGTCGTAATGCGCTGAAGAAAATTACGCCCGCAATTGAGTCATTAGCCTCAGCCACCCTCGGTTACGCGGAAATCAGATAGGACGCTGGTCATGTCGGCATATTGTTGTTGGTGTTGTTGTTGCTGTTATCGCCACGTTCTTACCGTTGTACCATTATTTCGTTGTCGTTACTCTACACATAATTTGCCTTTAGCCAGACACGCACAACCATGCATTGAGCGGTCGTTCGTGCCGCCACGTGTAGCTAACACCCTGTATCATCACGTGTGCGTATAGGTACATGTTTGGCACACACGCAATACCTGTCCAAATTGCTTACCAAGGGTTGGCCGCTGTGCTTCTTTTTCGGGAATTAAACAACTGTTCAGAAAGAGCGTAATCACGAAATAGCGCAAAGTTGTTGCACTTTTAAGTAGCATCAGGTCGGCTGGTGGGCCGGTAATTGTTTGGATAGCTGTGGAATGAAGGCAAAAGACGTGCACGAATGCAGGAACGGCGCAATAATATGGACGAAGGAAGTACGGGTAAAGCGTTATAAATTGGACACGATCATGCCATAGCATATTAGCATCATTCAATCGCTAGCTGCGGTGCCCGTAGTCACACGATTTGAGTGGTACACGTGCAAGCCGCAGCGCACCGAGAGTGCTCGCGCGGCTCACGTGAGCACCGTGGTAATAACTATATCTTAACGAAATTTTAACGACGCCCGCATTAGCACATCGCCGTTCGATGCGTCGTCGCCGCATATCGAAAAATAATTACGCGCAACACCCTGTAGCATGCAAATTACACGCGCGCGTGTTTTGGCCTAACTTGCCGACGCAAGGTGTAATTTTCGTCTATAATAATTCAATTATCTGCGAATATCGCGGTGTCGACGGCGAGTTCGCGTGACACGATGCGCCCCCGTGCGGTCTGAGGGTCGCGACCCCCCGATTTTCGGTCCCGTACAAATTGACTTTTACATGGAGCGCGCGTGAACGTTGCGAGTAGCCACGGTATCCTTCTCGGATTTATGATGGTACATGTGCAACAACAGAAACAACAACAACGCAACAACATCAGTACATCATCATTGAAAACGAAGAAACGCACGCTGGCGAATGATTAAGTTATTAAACAATTTGATGCACTGGCGATAAATCTTGGCCGGCGATAGAGATACTCAAATTACCATAATAGTTTCAAATTTACAAATTTCTCGTCGCTCGAATACGTAATGATTATATGCGCGCGCGAGAAATTCAATGAAGACAATTAATTTCGATTTTTGTCTTTTTCACTCGGATCGTATTTTCTTTTTTAACAAATTACTTTCTGAATCATATGCGCAGATGCGGCTGCAAGCTGAATCGATAAATCTTCATTTTTCCAATAATCCGTGACATAATTGCTTGTTGTTTAGTTTAAACACGTAGAAAGGAACAGTCCGAGTACAGCGCAAGTAATAATACGAAGTGCGTTAATTCGCGTTACTTTGTTTTTACATCTCTCTTGCCTTCCAAATATTGAGGTTGCAATTTTCTGCAGCAACTTTTTTCTGCGCTGGATTATATTGTACGTAGATTGGAGCATTTACGTTTTGGTTCCGGTGCGCGAAAAGCGGGCAAGAAGTCAGCGCGCTAGCTGACAGCTTGGATGGCTTTATTTCATACGAAACGAATTGTGCGCGATCATTTTCGCTTTTTACCTGATTCAAAATAATTTGAGTGCGTTGGCGCGTATGAGAGAACGTGCTGCTACTTGATTTTCTCGCAGGCGAGTCGTCTCGTTATTGAGAAAAATGCTTCTCACACGTTGTGAGCGTGCGCGCTCATCTGATGATGACTCGCACATTTCGACGTGGTGCGATTCGAACGGATCGTTATTGTTCATTATTGCCGGCCAGCGGTGCTCGGCAGGGCTATCGTTCTCTATGCGATGCGTACCGGATTTTTTCCCAAATTGAAATTACGCCGTGAATAATCCGAACAGATTGGCTTGACCGTCGAGTTGGTTCCGATTGCCGCGGCGATTTCCAAGAGCACGACGCGCAAACGCAACACTCCGACACACTCTAATTTATGTAATCGCTGTTCTATTATAAATCATAAATCAATTGGATTATTGGGCAAGGCACAATTGCTTATTTGTTTTGGGACGATTCTGCTGCTCCTGCTACTGCGCGCATCTACCGTTAATTATCATCAATTTCGTGCGCGCTTCCGTCGTACGCATAACATTCCGGCTAGTCAAATTACACGCTACACATAGTTCGGCCGTTAGCCAGTCATCTCCTTGCTAGCATCTGGAAATAAAGAGACCATGAGGCCATAATAAAGTAGACGTGAATATTTTTTAATAAATAATATATTTATTATTATACTTAATTAATTTGATATCAGAGATATTACTGCATCATTTCGTATGCCGCTTCGTTCTGCGCAGAGCAGAAAGTAATTCATGTCGTTTGTTGTGCTGTTAACTTGCTTTGATTTTGCATTTCACATGCTGATATTTTGCGATATTGCCATTAAAATATCATCAATGATAATAACTGCTAGTGCTTGCTCACGCAACGCCTGTCTCACTTACAAGAAGTACAACTACAGAATACGGTTTTCCATATGTGCATCCAACGAACACACACACTCTCTGCCCACTACTCATACAATATATTACAACAAATTGAATTTTCTCTTCATGTGTTCGCTTCCCGCAAGCGCATATATACATCATTTATCAACTGATGCCGATCAGTGTTGAGGATGTTTATTAATTGCTTATTATTTGTGTTTGTCGTCGCGCTCGTCTGCTTCGTCTGCCGGTTAAATTTTGATGATTCTCATTCGCTCCGATTTACTCGTATCCGCGCTCGCTCATCCACACGTATCACGTAGCTGCACTCGTTATATAAATTTACTCTGCGCGCCGCGCGGCCCGCTGGTGATATCTAATGATTTTGAACTCTTGTTTTGCTGCTCGAATGACACACACACGACCATGCATACATTCGTTGCGTAGTATGTATTCTTATTGCGTCATTTTGCCAATTATTTCATTGCATTCACATCGTAGATCATCTCTCTACATATAATGTGTTTTATTCATTAATCTATCATCAATCATTAAACTATTTATAAAGTTTTGTTTTATACACGCGGGAGAAGGATATAGCTATTATAGTGCGTAGAAGCTCATAAATTAAGGGAGGAGTTACATGATAATGACGATGACAAAATAAATTCAGAGATACATTCTTCAACTTATTGATATTTTGCGCTTCGTCTTACGATTACACAGGATGTGTTCATCCAGCTTACTGGGAGGGAAGCACATGGTGTCGTAGGATATGCCTGGTGTATGACATTCAAGTTGAGAAAGAGAGGGAGTGAGAAAGATTAGGTTCGTGACGAAATCTAATTAAGAATATGTAATACCATACACACTTGCGTACAGATTGCGTCTAATTGATAGGTAGGGAACTAAATAGATTGCAGTGGAAACGATAACTGCATTGGTGAGGAAGAATGGCGGATGGGCCGTCGAGGGGGTCGTAGGGATTGACGGGAGAGTTGGACTCGAAGAGGAGACCAGTTTTGGGGAAGGCGCAGTGACGAGGAGCGCAGACATGAAATATTGTAAACAATTCGTATGTGTATAATATTTTCGCGCTCAAAATAATAGATTAAATAGATTATTTATTGCACAAGACGTATGTACCCGTAGGATTACTTGGCGCTAGAACACTCCGCATCGTTGCTGCCGTGTCCGTCGTCTGCGTGCGCCACTTGTATTATAGTACTCAGCTACAGTACAATACGCTTAAACCGCTAATTTTTGTTGTAGATTTGTAATGCTCTCTCTTACACTCAGCCGTTCACAACATTCTCTCACTCGTTCGCACTGATTTCCTTACGCTAGCTCTATTTATATATATATAACATTATTTTGCAAGAATAAATAAATTAAGGATGAAACATATCGATGAGGGGGGCTGGCTGGCGGGGGACCCGCGTGTTGTTGTTCAGCAGCGACTCTATACTGAACGGGTTCGGGCGGCGGTTCTTATCGTCCTGCACGCCGGCGGTGAGGTCGACGCCCGCCTCCGTGACGACAGCGGGGAAGACGTCGCTGCCGCTGTTGTTGAGGTTCTCCGCCTCGCTGTCGCCGACGACGTCGATGTCGCTGTCGCTGTCGAGGAAGTCGGTGCCGCGCTGCGTAAGGTAATCACGTTTCAGCGCCACCAGGTCAACGGCGAGCCCTTTAGCGCGTAGCTTGCGAGCTTGCCGCTCCAGCGTCTTCTGCAGTTTTTTACGGCGACGGGCGCGCTCCCGAGCGCGCAACTCCGACGGCGGAATCGGCTCGCCGGAGCAGGATTGCGGATGGGCGTTGTGCGCTGGCCGGCCGGGACCCTTCTTCGTGTGCTCTTTCTTACGCCACTTGGCGCGGCGATTCTGGAACCATACCTGCAACAAAACCAGACGCTATAACGGTAACACGTCACAAGGAACAAAGCGCGCAATTAACGAACCAATCCGACCCGGCCGCACTTCGGCGCGTCGTAATTACGTATGTTTCCCTCTCGACCGACCGGCCTGTCCGTCGGGATTACCTTAGCTAGCTGCCCGCTAAGGCGATCATCGTACGAGCGCGGATAATGATGATGATGATGATGGAATGCGCACACATCGCATCGGCCGGAAAAAGCACCGAAAACCGCGCTTTCGGCCGGCATGAATGTCTTCATAAATCTTCTCGAAATGAAGTTATTAACTATATACGAACACCACGTATTTGCTACGTAAACCCAGCGCGGTTAAGCCGCTTTCTTCGCTCGCGAACGCATAAATGTGCATGTTTGGTGTCGGTGCGGCCCGGTTGCCTGCTCGAGCAAGCGCGCGCGATGGCGCAAAAAAACCGATCGTCAAGCTCATTTTTCATTTAATTACGTTCACTAATCGTTCGCGCCTAATTTGCGCCTAGCCAGCTGTAAACGCAGTCTCGTACCACGAAAGACGCGGGCACGAAGCTTACCGCTTGCTGCCGCACTCGCAGACGGTATTAGTAATTAAATTGTCACTCTGTGCCGGCGAGAATTTTATTAGGGCGTAATTACGGGTTTGAGACGAAAAAAGCAGCAGTAACAACAACAACAGCAAAAACGACTGCACGTGTATGCAAGCGAACGGGTGCATCCCGCACGCTTCCGGCGGTTACAATCGCGGCGGTGGCATGCAAGTCGAATGGCCATTATATGCCTAACGTATACGCCGCCAGCGCACGCCCCCAAATTATCATATTAATTATAGTTGCTTGCAGAACGCGTGCGTATGTATGTAACACATAACGCCACCGCTGCCGCCGTCGCGGCGCGCCGTGTTTACCTTCAGTTGGGGGCGGTTGATAATGCGCGCGATGCGAGCTAGCGTGCCGATGTGGCATAGTCATTACCTACGCTATTAATTTTCCGACGTGTGCATTGGTGCTACGTAGCGCGTTATCAATTTGCGCAAATGCTTTCTTTTCACTTTACATTTGTAAAGATCGCGGAATAACGCTGGCGCTACAATACAAAAGTTTCGAGTTTTTTCATTATGCGGTTTGATTCAAAGCCGCCGTCGTGACACTCGTAATTGTCGGTCGGCGGTTGTGACGTGCGCGCAGCGCAACATGACATTTGGTAATTTAAATTTCCCTCTGCAGCAACGGCGTCAAAGTTTGTGCGTTCTATTCCACGCACACTGTCCCTCTCGCCGCTCCTTTCACGTCGTTCGTGTTGTTTTGCGTGTTTCTATCAACGGCAAGGTATCGTTTTTAATTAGTTTGGGGATTAATTCCTTTTTAAACGCCACCACCGAACGAGCGCGCTGTTGACGGTGGCATTTGCTGGCGCAGACAAGAAAATGTTCGCTGATAAGGCTGAAATCTAATCCTCACCGCTTCATGAAAGGAGTTCATTTAATGAATGCGCGATAAGTTTTTGTAAATAACAATCTATTACCACAAACTATTTGGACTAAAACTCAAATAAAATAAAATTTTATGACGTTTAAATCTGTCACTGTGAAAAGTCGTACTACCAACTATCAACATTTTTTTGGCCCCGCGCGAAATTATTAATCGTAGCGAAAAAACATAGGAATGTGAAAAACAAAAGGAATCAGTAATTAGTTGCAATTTTTTCTTTGAACATAGCGGATTCAATGCAAATCGTTATCGTAAGTGTTATCCTGTTTGACATGTCGGAAAACAGAATTTTTCACATGGCTAGCATTGGCCAAATAGGTACAATAACGTGAACAACTTTGTTCCATCACGCCAAATGCCGCCCGATAAAGTTCACTTATTCAGGACTTTCAACGCGCGCTCTGAAGGTCCTGAATGAGTGGATGGCGTGAATCGATCGTGCTAATTGTAATTAAAATGTCTGATCTCATTTCCGTAAATAATTGCCTTCCGAATGAAAAGCTTGTTAACAACAACACGCACTAAATTGTTATGATGAATGGAGGCCTCAAACGGCACTACGCTTTTTTCGTTTTCTTCTTCTTCATCCAATGTTTCGTTTGACATCGCTGAATTTGTTTCGTGCGCGACGCGCCATTCAAGCTCTGCTGCGTTTTCGTTCGCTTAACCAAATACAATTGCCTTTCGTGCGCGCCGCTGCAGCGCGCTGTGTCCCGAGGAAAATTATGTAAAGAACCTACGAACGCACGAACGATTAATTAACTTGAATGCGATCCTACACTAACAAGATAATCACCGTCTTACGATTCAATTACACATTAAACGACTCCTGTAATGTGCTGCAATTAATTTATTAGCATCGCTGCATTTAGATTCAAATTAATAATTGTTTTTGCGGGCAACGTTGCTGCTGATTATGCATTCGAAGCTAGCGTGACGCAAACGGCGCGCCGATTTCCTAAATAAAACATACGAAACGAAAACAAACGCGAAAGATTAGCTGGTAACGAGAGCAATGAGAGTCGGCAGAGTGGCTAAAGAGTCTGTCTCTTTGACCCTTTGCGCGTGCATGACTATCGCCGAGCATCGGCTTAACGGGAGGAAGGGTCGTCCCGCGAGGATTCGACGTACTCCATAAAAAATGCTAAACGCGCTCGCGCGTTTCATCGATAAAATTCGATCCCGCATACGGATCGTCGTTTTATTGCACTGCCGAAAAGGGTAAACGCCTTTTGTTTTTCTTTTCGCTTTTCTCCGTCTGCTGCCTCTTATGTAAATTCGTTACGTTGCGTGCGTGCGTGTGCTACTGCCCTGGGAAGTGGGCATTAAATTCGTATTTGCATCATGACTTTTAATGACTTCATTTAAGAGCCTAATAATCGCTTGTTGTTTCGCATTAGCAATATTGATTGCGGTGCGCTGAGCCAGCAATCATTTTCGAATCAATCTAAATTTCGGGCTAAGGCGGAAGAAGAATAGAAATGGAATACATACCGCAACCCGGCTCTCCTTCAGGTCCAGTCGCATGGCGAGCGCCTCCCGCATGAAGACGTCTGGGTAGTGGCTAGCCACAAACGCACGTTCGAGTTCCTCCAGCTGCCAGCTGTTGAAATTAGTGCGACTTCGCCGCCTCTTCGCAGCCGCACTCTCGGAGTCGGCCTCGTTGCTGCTGCCTGCACCGCCTGCGGACAAAAAGCATCCCTGTTGGTCGCTGTTCGCTTTCGCCTTCATCCTTTCGCGCTATCGCCGCACCAATACAAAGTTCTCGTTTGCGCAGCTTAATCAATTGATGGGGAATCAATCAAACACGCCGAGATATCGGCAAGTCGCATAAACAGAGGCAAACACACGCACCCTGCGCTTTCCGCTTAACGAGCGCGCACAATGACCAATTGATTAATTGACATGCAATAAACGTGATTTATCGTTATCGTTGAAGAGATGTGCAACTACAAATTGGCTTTGTTCATGCGCACGCGCATCTCAATTTATTATTATGATTGTCATTATGATTGTCCATTTGACGTATAGTTTGCATCTCAACAGTTGCAAGCCGCACATTTCCATCAACGAAACGAAAGTACAAAACGAGCAAACTTTAACCTAACGCGCAATATGAGCTGGAATTCGACGACGCTAATGACCGTTAATTTTAATTAACTTTGAATTTGTTTCAATTAATAAACTAATTATTATATACATTATGGTGGACAGGCACAGGCTCATAGAGATTGTACGGTGTATGCCGTCCACGTGTAGTTTCAGCAACAAACTTGAAAATTAATCGTACAAACAGTATGCACAGTGGAATTAATTTTATAACCCAGCTACTATCATTAACGCTCTGAATTTGCAAACGAATTAATTGTGTTTTAAGTGATTTCGCATTTGCATGAAGTGTCACCGATAAATAATTGCCGCGATTGTTCAATTAGATCAATTCGCTGGCGCGCATTTTGTTATGTTTCGGCTTCAGTGCAAAAGAAGAGTTTCAATCTTGAGCACTTGACGCAAGCACGCTGACGTTATTTCCCGTTTCGTTTTTTGTTTTTTTTTGTGATCGTCCACAACAATCACAGAACGCGAACCACGCGTTCGTGGCGCCCCAACGACGAACGGCACCGCTTCGCCGTATCCAATTTTCCCGATTCCATGATTTTTCTATGCTGATCGTGGCGGCAGCGGCGAATTCATATGATGTATACGTTTGGAACATTTTGCGCGCCACTTGTTTTTCGCCGTATACATTCCGGCAGAGCTATGCCCTGTTATTTGTGATATAATTCATCTTTTTAGATGACTGTTTACTGCGCACACACTGGGAAATCCATTCAACTTGTTTTCATTTGGCCTGCCGCCGCCACTCGAGCGTTCTTCCACGACAAAGACGCCGGCCGCCAGTGATAAATGTGCCATGACATTTTCTATTAAACATAAATCTAGAAAGATGTACGCGCGTGGGCGGCCAAAGAGAATTGCATGTCGAGCGGCGGCGCGGCGGTATCGTTGTGCGCAAGGGCAGTGCCGCTCTACTTGTAATGAATTTAGAGCAGGCGATTTTATCAAGTTTTATCATTGCTTTGTTATGCTCGACAAGTTGCAAATCAAAGTAAACTGATTGTGCATGGCGTTCCTCAACACATTTCGCATATCTCTTTGGGGGCCGCTCATGCTCTCGCCTTTTAATTCAATTCATATGAATTTTCTATTAGTACCCGTTTTCGGGACGCGCTCGAAGCGTTCTTAGCTTATCGCGAACGGTATCAGGACTGCGCCCATCTCAATGGTTATTACACTATTGCTCCCGCTGGGGGTGGTTTGTAGTGATACCGTTGTCTGTGCTAGCGGAGATTGCGATTCGCAACCAAAATATCCGAACTCATATCGGGCAAGACGAATTGAACGTCATATATCAGAAGCGAAATATTGGCGCAAAACCGGCTGGTCCAACCTTATCTTGACGTTTGCTAAATTCACTTATTTCCGTTCGGAATTGAATTACAATTCAATCAATGTGCGGACAGAAATTAATAGCGTGTCGAGATCATTGTTGTTTGATTGTTTGAGGACGGGCGCGTTCCGCGCTGCGAATTGCGACTGCACGTGCGGCAATAATAAATGGTATCGGTCGGTCGATCGGTCGAGTCGGGAGTAATAACGCGTTGTCAATTTGCCTCTTGAAAAGAAACAAATCAACACGGTTTTCAATTCGCTGCCGCCGCGCGCATTCATATTGCCTCATCGTGGCCGCATTCTCGGCATGGCACTTTTTGGCTGCAGTGGAACAAGATGAAATGGTAATGCGCGACTGCGCTACTAGCCGTTCCTCAGATTGATCAAATTCGTATCGAACGGCGCTAAGTCGATGATTTAATAACGGTCCGTCGTGCGTGTTTATGTGTTTTAGCTACGGCCGTCATTGATATCTATATATATATATTCAGGACCCTTTGTACCCTATTAGGGTGTCTGTCGGGTTTTTCGCCAACTTTCACCCGGCCCGACTTCAAGTTATATAACTCTTTCATCTATACACCGTGATAGGGGCTCATCCTGTGAGTTACCTGATCGCCGATAATTTATTTATAATTCACAGATCTGTCATTTATCACTGTTACATATAATTATAAGTATATATAACTACTGAAAAGGCAAGGCGACAAGATAATCTCCGGCTCAGGATTCGATCCCGTGGC
>JARJDV010004128.1:0-12629 GCA_030264675.1 Anaulacaspis nigra
AACGCCTACCCCCACTTCCAGCGAGGGGTATATAAGCGCGCACCACGAACGACTCACCCTCTTATCTGTTGATCTGTTTTTGGTGTTTAGCCGTGCGTGGCTATTATAACTTAAAGAAAATAAATTGTGTCGTAACCTGATTTCACCGCGTGTTATCACTTGTCATTTTCCGTGCAACAAAAAGATCCCTTCAGCCTCGATTCTAGCGCCTGGCCAGAGCTCGCCAAATTCGCTGATTGCTAGCTTATACAGATCAGCTGAACGCTGATCTGCGCACGCAACTAGTTTGATACGCCCTTGGTACCACCCTGCATCTCTGCAGGTGGGAGCAGGCCCTGGATTCTTTTTCAGAATATTCAGGAACCTGTCCAAGAGCTCTGNACCAATTAATGAAAAATATTTGGCGTATTCAAAACGTGAACATCGGGAAAGCCATAAAGTTCTTACCCCAACGATTGAATATCTTCGATCAGGTACATGAAATGCCTAGCATACACAAAGTAAAACGACTCTAGATGCACACTTTAAACGCAAGCTTACATTTCATATTTCATTACAATCTAACGAAACTTTTCGTTTGATAACGTAATTTGTTTAAAAATAAATGATTTTTAAATAAAAATACGTTGTTTAAAACATATATTTTTTGTTGTACATTTTGTAAATCTGCGCACTAGAAAGGTGTCTAGTGCGCAGATTTACAGACACCGCGACTTAGATATGCATTGTATTCACGCTAAGGGTCGCTTAGTCGCAACCAGGTAGCAAATACCGCTCCGTTACTGTGCGCGTTAATTTTGTTAACTTTAAATTAACTTTACCGCCAAAGACGTTCCGAACGCATAAAGTGTTTATATAAGTGTTGTAGAACAAATTGTTATCTTTCATATGTGTTTAGTCATACAAAACTTTTGATCACTTTATTGCAAATTCTACTTAATTGTATCGTGATTCTGTGAAACAAGTTATACCAATAGATTTGTATTTAAACATAGAATGTAGTTGCAAAAAAAATATTTTCAAATTATGTATTTGTTATTGTGAAAATCGAGCACAAAGTTAGATGACTCAAAAGTGGATTTGTTTACAATTTTTACCGCAAAATTCTGACTAAACTATATGTGATAACCAGATAATTTTTATATATTTATTATTAGCTTTTTAGGCTCAACAGTATAATCGGAAAAAAGTTTAAATATTTGAATAATAACAAATTTTTATTTAGGTGTGAGCAGGTAAAATTAATCACAATGTTTACATAAAGGCTCTTACAATTATCTATTGCTTACAAATGCGTCAGTTTCAATTCACCTGTGAAATCACCGGTGGATTAATAATGCCCTGCGTTTAATTTAATATGATAGAATTTTTGCTCATAATATATGTACATGTAGAAAGATTTGCTTTTTCTTGATTTGTGGCATTTACTTCAAAGGCTAAAATTGTGCTTATCATCATTGAGTTTTAATTTATAAGGAAATTTTTGCGTCGTTGTTTTGTCGAGTTCCATAAACCATTTATCTATTAATTATATTTCACAATAAAGCAATAATATACATTTCATTATCAACATGTATGACCGAAAAAAGCTATATCATATATGGCAAGTCAAAAATATTGTAACACGAGGCAAGTGCATCCTAGGGAATTCCATTTATTTGTTCAATCGGTTTGATTTTTAAATTCAGAACTGTTTATAGAAAATAATTTAGCATGGATCTGCCATGACTATTACTTGAATTGAAGTTACTACTTCAAATCGAAAACGAAATAACGTAGTAAAAATTACTATGGAGCTTAGTGATGGCGAACATTTTGAGTTTGGCATGGTAAAATTTTTAAAAATGCAAACAATTTTTTCGTGTGTGACACATCAGAAAGTATATTAATACCATATGAAATTATAAAACCAAAATTATGGAACTAATGATGTACACGTAGAGATGCTTTACAATTATTGACATTTAATATAGAAAATTTGTACATTTTTAATTTATGAAATTTTGTATCTCTGAAGATGCGTATCACCAAAAAGCAGCTTCCGTGTCGGCACTGAAATGTGTGTCATATGTTTGCCATCATTTGCGTATATGTATATCAATAGTTTTAATAATGTACCTTCGTACGTGAAATCAACTACATTTTAACAGGTATAGGTGCACTCGTATCCTCTGCGGGTGCAGTGCACGAATCGCGTTTTGTTGATAATTTATTTCTTGTAGTAATACAAAATATACAAGAATTCAAGACTTTTAATTTACGTATTCCCTGATATCAATATGTTAAATTATTATGAAACAAATAAAAGATATAATGGTTCAAAGTTCAATTAATGTAAAAACTAAGGAGAAGTTACTCCACTCCATTACATCTAAATTTAGATATGAGGAACACATAAAAATCTTGTGATTTTCACTTAGAAAAACAAGCTTTCTGTAAAATATTCGCAGTAATTAAAATATACCTATCTACTTGACTCGCCGAGTGGTCGTATTATGTTTCAAGATTTATCAAATAATTATTTCGTAAGTGTTGTTATTAAATCACATACCTATGTATGTAAAACCTTCATTTTTAAATTTAATAATTGGAGGATGAATAATTCGATAAATACGAATATGGCCCACTTTAATTCTCTTGATTATCCATCATTTCTCATAAAATGACTAATCAATTGTCGGTGAACTTTATCTTATTCAGTAATATTTCGCGATTATTGAGTATTTCTAGAAATAAGTACGAAATACATCGTTATTATTTTGATACAATTGACAATACTTAACGCAATATAATAGTTAATCAAATTGATAATATTTTTTTAGTATTAATATCTACTATCATATACATACATCTCTGAATTAATTTAATTATCGTGTTTCCCAAACTATAAGACGCGACTTGTAAAAATGTGCTCAAGTTTTGGATGCGTTTTATGGTAAATGAAATGCGTGTTATAATCCGGTAATTTATTCAATCCACTTTAATATATGCGTTATTTTGTTATAGTGATATGGGAATCAACCGTTTAAGTACGCTGAATAAAAAAGCGTTCCACATACTGCCACATTTGAGCGAAATTGATCTTTTTGATAACGACATAGATTACCTGCCCGAAAACATATTCGACAATTTGGATAATTTACTCTATCTGTACGTAATGAAACACAATGTGTCCATATGTTCGAAATCCAACAAATGCGTCATCATTTCGCAGGAAATTGCATAAGAACAATATCGAGGAGTTTGCAAACAACACGCTACAAAAGTTGCGAAACTTGTTGAGTATTGACTTATCCCACAATCACCTGCAGAATCTGCCAAGTGCATTTTTCAACGGCTGCTTGCATCTGATTGTCATTCATCTATCGGGAAATCGTTTGGAACTGCTGCCCCCGAGCGTCTTCTGGGAGTTGCGCAGCGTTGAGGATCTTGATCTCTCTGAAAATCGGCTTCGAATACTACCCAAAGCTCTGTTTCGAGACTTGGATAGTCTAAAAATGCTAAAAATTGCTGATAATGCACTCGTCGAATTGTCGACGGGCATTTTTGATAATTTACACGAGCTCGAGATTCTTACGTTGCGCAAAAACAAGTTACAAACGTTATCGCGTCGATTATTCATTAATTTGAAACGTCTAAAGCTTTTGAATCTCAGTGCCAATCAATTAACACAAGTATGTGACATCATCCTCTGGGAATCACGAGATTTACTAAACTTCTCTCTGTTTTGCTCTCTTATCAGCTTCATCCACTCGACTTTGTCAACTTGAATAGTCTAATCGAATTGCATCTGGAGCAGAATTTCATCGCACAACTGCCAGAAGATATCTTTCTCGGAACGAGCGCGTTGGAGAAACTGCTGTTCTATTCGAATAATCTAGAAGAATTGGAAGAGAAATCACTACGTGGTTTGAACAATTTGACATCGTTATTATTCAATAACAATCTACTTAAAAGTTTACATCCCTTGGTATTTACATACACTCCAGCACTTCAAAAGCTGTAATTCAAATATGAATGATTATTTCGCGTTTCTAACCTTTAAATTGTAGCCATTTAGACAGCAACAAGTTCCAATTTCTTCCTGCTAAATTATTTGACGAATTGACACATTTAAAGTCAATTAAATTAACCAAAAATCCATGGCATTGTGATTGTAGTATTCTATATCTAGCTTTGTAAGTTTGCATACGATGAGATCACGCTGTGGTTTACGTTAGAACGTTCTAGATGGATAAGCGAGAATCGTAACAACATCTGGGATTCACAACCCACATGCCGAGGACCTGGTAATCTAGGTGGTGCCCATTTGGTGGATATGAATTTTAACAGTTTGTGTGATGGTCAATGGGCAAGCATGCTTAATCATGCGCCACGTGTCTCACTGCGCAACAACATTAACATCTTTAATAACGTGACGAATTCGACTGACATCACTATGGAGTCGGCAAATTGATGTGCTGTCAAAATAATTGTTGTATCAAAATTTATGTTTGAAATAAAAAATAGGTATGAGTAAAAAAAAAGGAGGTAATGAGGGTAACAAGAAGACAGAAGATGATAAACTGCTAAAAAAGTATTAATTTTACAACCTTTTATAACACGCCTAGGGACATTTATAAATGTTGAAACTGTTTAGGGATATCAGCAAACTAAAGCGAATGTCAGGAGGCAACAGTCCGGATGATTCAAATATCACGATCAACACCGAGGTTGAACAGAAACATCGTGCAAGTGATGGCACGATCGTAATCCCCAAGAGTACATCGAAAGAGAAACAGCCACAACCGAAAGGGGAATAAATGTTTAATTACCGCAAACGTCCTCTCTTGACATGTGTCTTTGTCTATGACTGTTCCCAATTGACGGAATATCGACGGTGATTATGTTGCAAGAATAGCAACATGCCCCCGTCCGACAAGTTCACCACGGGGGAATGGCAATTGGCCTCATAGCATTTCTGATAATCGCATTCATCATTTGGTGTTTTTATATTCGGTAAGTTTACGATGCCTCACAATTCTATTGCATCGTTGCATTCATAACTGTACTAGAAACGATTTGGCTGAAATGAAAAATTCGTCAGTGCTTAACCAACCTTTAAGACAGGAAGCAATCTTGCGATTGTCTGCGCAATATTCGGCATCAAATTTGCCTCTCCTCTCCATTCCTAAGGTCATTCCTAAAGTAGACGAAATCCAAATATACAAGCCTATAATGTTGGAGAATTGCATTATTATCTCTAACGATGGCACGTTGGGAAATGACGTACTTGACGCGGTAGAAGATCCAATCCATGTTCCATGTACACCTAGAAATTCCATGTGTTCGGAAAAAGAAGAGGAAAAGAGCAATCTTAAGGTGGTGAATAGTCAGCCCCAACCGGTTGAGGAGGTGATAATTGTCGATAAAATAGTGCATAAACCAGTTCCGGCCAAGTTGCCGCCAATCCTTCGACAAAGTACTGATTCCGAATGCAACAAATCATCTTCAAAACTAACCGACATGCCTAGCTCCCACTCGTCACGTGTTCATATCAGCACGCAACGCAAGGAGTATAGCCCACCACATAGTTATAACAGCCATCCATCGATCTTGAAAATTCGAAATTCACCTACCGTATTGTCATCAGAGGGTAAACGCAAAAAGCAGAGAAATTCGTTAGTTGAACACATTTTTATTGTCGCTAATAGAAAGTTAGAACACGTGCGTAATATTGTAGAGAGGACGATCGCAATAACCGGAACACCTTAGGCGCTATCGTGGAGGTTCAGCATTCCGAAAACGATTTGCTAAATGAAGTAGAGATTCAGCGCGAGAGTTCTAAGGGGGTTTCATTCAATACCGAAGTAGTCGAGGGCATCTTCGAAGCCGATGATGATACCAGTAAGCCAGTATGGACGCCTCTGTCGCCACCTTCTTAGAGTTTTTGTTTTCTAAATCATGAAATGTTATGATCATAGATGTCGAGTGTAATAAAGGAAATTCTTGCAAATCTATCTTATCAAGTTGAATTAATCGCCATAATACGCAGATAGCATTAATCAATGCAGGCGGTTAAGAATGTTGGCAGGCTCATGATGAGAAATTCCTCCAAGTGATATTAATCATAATATACGGATAATCTTTTATTTTCGATTTTAATATGAACGCTGATAACGTTATCAATACTTCTTGGTGGCGGGGTAACGAGCTTGATATATTATAAATATTACACGCGTTTCGTTTTCGATACGGTTAATAAGTTTTCACACGCGAAGCATCATGGATATTCGTGATACGATTATTTTAGTGGTGCTGCTTATAGCTGGTGCAAATACGGGTAAACTACTTACTTTTTTACTTAAGAGATTTTGTTCATTAATATGGTTGTTTAATTAGAAGGTGGAACAGAACCAAAGCCGATTGGTTTTAATGAACCACTATATGAATATCAACTCAATCTTCATACTAATGCGTTGAGCTCAGAACAAACAATAACCATATATGATGAGAATGTCAAGGTGGAACTTGAAGGAGGTAAGAAGATTGTAAATGTGTCAATCTTTGATAAATATTTGGAGAAATTTCTAGATTATTCCAATTGCTTTAGTGCTGATAATGATAAAGGCACTATCGTCTTCAAAAGAAAAGCAGAATCGGAAAATTGTGAAGAGTTAAAGAATAAAATACAGATATTATTAAAACTCTTAGCCAAATCAGAGACTGAAACAATTTCTGCAACAGTATTATCCGTTCGTCTTGTAAAGATGGAATTTGAGCAATCATTTTATAGTGGTACTTATAACAAAGCAACAAAGAGCTTAACTCTTGATGGAATTAAAGTCAAAACCTATATGGAGGGTGCGACCTTTGATGCTACCAATCCAGCAATATCTTGTGCCATTGATGATGCAATCCAAGCAACCGTAAAGTGCTCTATATCTGAAACCCTAGAGGAACCTATTGAAATTGAATTAAATGTTAAAATGAATGGTGTACAATCTTCGACTAAACTATACATTTCAGTTGATTTAATTAAGTTTAGTCATGATTCTTATGTTGCTGAGTTAAATGTCGAAACTACCAAGGAGTTAGTTATTCCAGATCTTGAAATTAACGTCGATCAACCAATCATTGAACTGCCTGCAGGTAATAATTATACACGTCTCTAAATTTCAATAATTTAATTTTTATTACAAATAAATTGTAGATTACACTGGTTGCTTGGAACCATCTGTGAACAAGGGAGTGATCAAACTTATTTATACAGTTTGTACTACAATGGTCAATAAAGACAACGATGTCCAAGATATCATTGAAATCATCGCCAGAAACAAAGACAGCGAGAAGATTGCAACAACAACGCTGCATTTAACAATTAAAAAAACTCACTTTGAATATCACGTTTACGATGGCAAATATGAAAATAAGAACGTGGAATTGACGATGAAATTGATTAATTACGAACAGCAACGTATCGACTTCAAAACTTCGAATGAAAATCTGAAATGTGAGGTATCGAAGGAAACATCAGAAGTAAAATGTAATCTGAAACCTACAACATTCACTGAATCTATTGTGACTATCAGAGTAGATGCCTTAACACAAGGAGGTAAATTTTCAACTATGATTAAATTGCTTGTGGAAAGCAGCAAAGAAACATCGCTTGAATTTACTCAAGCTTTGTATGATTATAATTGGAACATAGAAACAAATGCGCTTACCGCGATAAAACAGATTGCAATTAATTCAGAAGCTGCTTCGATAGTAATAGATGATAAAGATTATGATGAGTGTTTTGAAGTGGTAAATGTTGACGGCCATTTTGAGCTGAAACGTACTGACGCAAAATGTTCAAGCTTATTAGACAGTACGGTGATCTCTCTGAAATTAAAGGCAACCGAGGGTAGCAAAGTTGGACGTACGGTAGTTGCATTGGATATTATCAAAAAACAATTTGAGAAACCGATTTACATTGGTTCGTATAAGAATGATAAAATTGAATTGGAAACTTTGAAATTGATAAATGCGGACGATGCTACAGACATTGATGTAAAATGCAAAAATCCAAATCTGGTGTGCAGTTATGATGAAACTTCTAAATCTGTCGAATGTAAGGTGGCTGGTGAAAACACAATTGCTGCAACGTTTGACACGATTGTTACTGCATCTAATGAGAAGTCGACAACAAATACAAAACTTGTTATTAAGGTGATATCTCAAGCCACCGATGACAAAACTAAATTCACAAGCGACTTCTATAGTTCATCACTGAATGTTGAAACGAAAGTTATTAAGAATATTCCAGATTTTAGTCTTAATTCAGATTCCGCGGTGCTGAAAGTCACAAATCCAGGTAAACTTCATGATATAGTTATTTGTTATTTATTAATCCAATTATTTATTGCAGAGTATGCGAAATGCTTTTCATTCGAGAACACGAAATCTGCTATAACGATAACTTACAATCAATGCGAAGAAGTCTGGAAACAAGATTTGGTTATTTTGGAAATTGCAGCAACAGTGGAGACGGATGAAGTGGCACGCACTCATTTACAATTAAGTATCGTCAAGAAACATTTTGAAAAGCCAGTCTACTCTGCTGCTTACGACAACAAAGGAAAATCATTGCATCTCGAGATGAATCTCGAAAATGCCGAGAATGAAATCAAATTCAAAACAATGCCGAAGGAAGATTACTTCACGTGCATGTATGATACTCTAGTTAAATGCGATATAAACGGCGCTGTTTTGGATGGGCCTACGAAGGAATTTAGTTTGATTGCATTTACGGACGAAGGAACCGAAGCCAGCACAGCTATTGTCCTTGCTGTAATTGATAGTGGAAGCACAAACAGCATTAAATTTTTGAAAAACTACTACGAAGGTGTCATTGACAATGATGAGTTAACTCTGACACTAAATGAAGATATTGAATTAAATGTAGCTGCTGATGATGTTTCTATCTCTGATAATACACATTTTGCTGTGACAAAGGATCAGGCAAAGGTCAAAATTGAATTGAAGGGAACCGGACCATTTCCAAAGGATTCCAATGTTATTACAGTAGAATTGACTGCAACAAAAGGTGATGATGAAGCCAAAGTGGTCATCGTGTTTGAAATAAAACATAAACCAATTATGGACACATCTGTCTCGGTGCCATTTGCACTTGTAGTGATGGAGATTTTAGAAGAGGTTGCAGAACCTACCACCGTACTTAAATTTGATAATACTCCTGACAAGGAGAAGTATGGCTATTGTATTAAAACCGTAGAACCAAATGAATTCATAGATCAATTTTCCGATGAAAATGGTATAGTGGCTGCTAAGAAACTGGATCGTGAAGATGAAACATTGCGTGGTAAAACAATTCCTCAAATTACACTCAATGTTAAATTGATCAAAATGTCAAACTGGGAAACGGAATGCCCTTCACGTTTGAAAAGATCGATAATTGAAACGGAAAGCATAGCATTTAGCGAAACACACACCTCAATCAATGTCATCGTTCTTGACACGAATGATAATAAACCGGTATTTGAAAAGGATGAAATCGTTGTTGCATATCCGAGTAAAGATCTTATTGATGTAATAACACCAGCTAAACTCATCACTGTTCATGTAAGTTTCAAAGTGACTCCGATAATACTGTATACAATGTTAACTCTTTTGCAGGCCACTGATTTAGATGATCCAGAAAAATATGGCAAAATATCTTATGAAATAATTGATTCTGATTCACTGATAATCAATGAAGTCACTGGTGATATTCTACCGACGGAGAAACTCTATAGTGATGTTTCGAAAGAGTACCAAATTCGTGCATATAATCCGATCAAGGAAGACGATGAAGATATGAGCGCAATTTTGACGCTTAAAGTTCATGTACTAGATAGTTCAAGCATCTCTTACATTTCCGTTGAGAAGAAATTGGAGGAAATCGATGAGTACTTGGCCAGTTTGTCCACAGATGACTATGATGTGCATATGCTTGCTGTTGGCGGGCTTTACCAATTTGTCTCACCGACTACAACAACAACTACGAGTACCACAACAACGTCAACTACAAGCACAACAGCGGCAGCAATTCGATTGAATAAATTGAGAGAAATAAGATCAGCTGATGATGTTAACGATGCTACTGATTCCGATGATGGTGATACAGATGCAGCAAACCATCTGAACATTTATGTGTACGCACTCAAGAAGGCTGATCAAAGCCCCGCATCGAATGAACAACTGAAAACGTATGAAGACATTATACAAACAATTCTAGAAGTCATCATAAGTTACATCTGTGTAATATTTCAGAATCCTAGGAAGTGACTCTGTCCAGTTCAAGGACATACCCAAAATTGGCGGTAAAACTGTTGTTGAAGAAGAAGATACGTCTGGTCTTGTCGCAGCAGTCGCCGTATTAGGCGTGCTAGTTGCTATTTTACTTTTGGGTGGCATAGCTTTCTGGTACTTCAAATTAAGGTAATGTGCAGTAATACGAATGAGTTTTCTAATCTAACACAAATTTTGTTTGTACGACAGGCATCGAAGGCATTAATTGTAAGTTGATGAATCGACAAAGTTGTTAGTAAAATGTAATTAATTTTGATATGTATTCTAGAGTATTATTTTCACTTGTTTTCACCATTAAATAAATTATTATATTTTATTCTTGAGATTATTATTTTTTATTTATGCCAATAAAAATGTTATAAAATAAGTTGCATGAGATTTTGCTCTCAAGTTTTTACTAAATGTTCTGATGAGGTCGCGTCACTCGTACGCAATTATCCTTGTCTAATGCTCTACTACTACTTCATTGTCTTACTTTCATGCTGCTATTATTATCATTATTAAGTGATTTTGAAATGTTAATTGATCAATGCTGTTGTTTTCAAGTTCACTGTAACATATAGTTCACTGTAACATATAGTTTTCGAAACGTCGAGGCTGCAAATTTATAACTTTGAAATTTGGGATCCGTCTTATTGTTAGGTGCGACTTATAATCCACAGAACATTACTATGGAAATGACTCTTGATGTTATTTTAAATGCTCTTTTATAGTAATAACTAGGAATAAGTAAATTCTATCCTTGTCTGACGAACAACATTGTCCGTCCTTTTCTATTTCATTATTCAATTTCTATTCAAATTCAATTTCTGTGTATTATTTTTAGTATATAATGAAAATTCATTTGAATATGTTTCAATGCTTTTATTCTTGTATCCAGGAAGGATCGAATTGTTATTTTTAATATATATATATACATATATATATATGTAATTATACACATCATACAAAAATTTACATTTCATAAGCTTATCAGTACAATTCATTTTATATAATACATTTTCAATTCTTGAGAATCACACGGCTATTGTGTCGCCGCCTCCTCGTTGAGCTTCCCCTCGCTTGCAACCTCGCTTAATCCTTCTGAAAAGGATAACACACGTGAGCTAACGCTCAGTTCTAAGGCATGCATTATAAGCAAAGCCCACAAGACATTACTCACACAGTGCAAAGGATAGGTAGGAACCAGTTTCGCTAGCCACCAGTTGGTCTAGCTTCCCACAAGGATACCTTGTACACACATGGCCAATCCAAGGTTTTATACCCGTGAGCCCCTACCTCCAGCTGGCCTTCGCTGACCTATGCGACGTTGGGATCGGTAGGGTGATTCCAAGCCGTAACCGTAGCAAACCTCCCATCCTTGACACCTGGCGCCAACCAGGCTATCCCAAGGCCTGGGAGAGAGAAACGACTTTAACACAACCCATGACACAAGCATGGCGTTGGCCGGTCAGGACTCAAGGATCATCGTATACATGCATAAACTTCTGCCCACTACTTACACATGCTAACTATCAATCCCTTAGTAACTTACTCCATAAGCATACTGCATGCACAATCTCATTCAAACCCTTAGTAACTTACATTCTTAACAATACCATGTTCGCAAGGACACAAACAAGAACCATTCGGGCAGACACATCAATGATGACTGATAACTAAACACACTTTTTGCCAAGCATAAGCCATAGAGTTCCCCCACTCTCTGCTTGTCTTTGCTTTAACAATCTCTTGTGCTTACAACAATCATCAATCCATTGTTGTCCCCCTAAGTTATATTGTTCTTGCGAACACCTGCATCGCTTGCTAAACGCCCGCGACGCACATTTTCTCACTCTAACAATAATAATAATCGTAATTATTATAGTCGTTTTTAGAGTTAGAGAAAGTTATGGATCAGAGGAGTGCAGTCAACCGGAGACCGATCAACCTTGTGAATATCCTCGGAAAAATCATAGAGCGCATTATCTTAGACAAGCTAGTAGATTTCCTCATCGGTAACAACTGCCTACTACCACACACTGGTTCCAAATGCTTTATTTTTGACAAACTTAAACTGCTTTATTTGATATCTCAAAAACTAGTGGACAGATTTGAACGATTCAAATTGAATATATACATAACAAAATAAGAAGCTATAAGGTGAGAAATAAAATAACAACTGACAAATCAGGAAACAATTTGACAAATCAGGAAACATTGTCTTTATTCTTCAAGTTAAAGACGTGAAAAAAAAGGTAAGCATTGTATTTGGTCGCACTAGTCACCAGGTCAGCAAAAAGTGTTCAGGTCAG